>NAOQ01000097.1:13750-55323 GCA_002751075.1 Ichthyophonus hoferi | reverse complement strand
TTTTTTTTTTTTTTTTTTTTTTTTTCATTCCTTTCCTTTGGCACATATTTATGTAGTAGTATATTAGTATGATAATATAATAGTACAATACTATAGCAGTATAATAGTATAATAGTATATATATTAACCCATTTTTTATCAGACGATCAACACGTAGTATGAGTGCAGTACATCCAAACCAACTCGCTCTCGCTATAATAGATCCTCCCTCATCTCATAAGGTACCCCCTATTTAGTTTTATTTTTATTTGTATGTTTATTTCCATAATAACATATTTGTTTCCTTTTCTATGATATGTTTTATCTTCATCTCTCTGCATCCAACCCTGTCTTGTATCGGTGTTTTATGCGAGTAATAAGAGGTCTTTCCTGGTTGGCCATATCATTTGACTTGGGATAGGAAGGTTAAGAAGCACATTTGCAATAAGAAATAGGAGGGACTAGGGAGCAGTTCTCTGGCCTGTATGCCAGTATTGCCAGAGTGGTCTCCATCTTGTCCACCTTTTCTTATTTTTCTTATATATTCCTAATACTTTAGTCCCATATTTTCCACCTTTGTCCTCCTCCCTGCCCTGCAATCACAGTATGATTCAATCTTATCTCTCATACTATTCCTATTTTTATTATTTTCTCTTTCACTATATTTGCCCGTTTCCATCACAATTCCCTTCTATTTACTCTCTATTTTTCTCATTGTACACCCTCCTCCCTATCTCATTTTCTACTACGTGTTTCTTTTTTCATATCCATTATCACATTTTAATATGTTAATAATGAAAGATGACAAAAAAATGAGAGAGAGAAAGAACAATGAAAGCAAAGATTGGTATGTAATGGTGTTGCATGAAATTTTACTTTACAGTATGTAAAGCCACGTAATTGTTTTTTAAAAAATTGTTATGCAAATTAAAATTTATTTTTTCTACCCTATCTTTATGTACCTCTCTACTAAATTACTGTTTTACAATAGTCTATTTGATCATGCCTACAAACATGCCAATACATACATACATACATACATACATACATACATACATACATACATACGTAAACATCTATCTTTATAAATAACACTTATCAATGCACACAGCGTACGGCCAAGTCCCGAGAGCAGGATATAGTAGAGAGCCCAGTGCGCACTAAACGGAGAACCACTACCCACCGTGTACTCTCTCCCTTACCACCCAGTACGCCCCCTAACGTCCTGTTAGCTCAAGCAGCTGCCATGCGAGGCACTCCTGCCTCAATACGGAAAATGAATGAGGGAACAACCCCGAAATCTGGGCCATATCAATGGCCCGAACCTCCTAGCTCTCGTAAAAGAACTGTTACCCCGAGTAAAGCGCGGTCAACTCCAAGACCCACAAATAAAAGCAGACTGTCGGATCCTGGCCCTGTGGATATGGATACTACCTGTGTTACCCCTGACCGCACCACTACCAGTCAAATGGTAAGGGTTATATTGCATTCTCTCTTATTAAGCTATGTTTATATATTTGGAAATATACTATAATACGGTACAATGTAATTCAAATATATGTTAACTTTGAGTTATGATTTAACAATACCATACAAAACAAAACATCACATAATACTGCACAATGCAGTAGAATGTAATATTTGATATACCATGCCATACCAACCAATACCTTTTACCAGAACGAGGACAACTCCAACGAATTGCTGTCCACGCCCTTCCGTATGGCAGCCATGGGAAAATCCAAGGGATTGCTAGAGGAGAAGGAGTTTCAAGGAGGGATTATGGATGATAGTATGGGTGCCGATGATACTGAAGAAAGAGAAAGAATGGATAGGACTGAAAAAACCGAGAAAACAGATAAGGGCGAAGGGGAAGAGGGGGAAAGAACAGGAGAAAAAGAAGCAGTAGTAGAGAATGGAAAGGTTACCTTGGAGCAGGTGGCCGAACATATGCACCTAGACCTCTATGTAGTTGACCCCCCTACCCCAGTCAAGTATGCTTCACTCTCGCAATATATGCTTATGTGTGTGTATATGGTGTGTATGGGCTTAGGTCCGGTAGATAATGCGAGATGATGTGAGATTGTCAATTAACAAGTGCAGGGTGTTTATATTCACCTTACTACCCACTTACTCTTTTAATATATTTTACTTTTCCACTGTTTTTTATTATTATTTTTTGCTTCATATCCTTTTCCCCACATTCTTTCTTATAATTATTCTCTACTTAACATTTTTTTTTTTTTTTGCATTTTTTTTTTTTGAATTTCTATCATACCCCATCTGTGTATATATGGATTTTCTTTTATCACTAGCCTTTTTTACTTTTGTTTCTCTCAAACATTTCTCTACCTTACACAATTGCAATCCATCTTTATCCATTTTTCTCACTCTATATTCTTCCTCCATTCTTTCTTTCTTTGTTTCTGCAGATTGCCACCTAGTGCGCGTCATATGGTCACAGGTGGGCTTGACCAAAAACTTCGCATTACTTGCATGAGAATACCTAAGGCTGATGCATATGAGAAGAGTGCAGAGCACATGGGAAAGATTATTAACGGTATGTATGGATATATGTATGATGTATATGTGTATATATGTATCTATATATGTATATCTATCTAAGAAACAGTTACTGCTTGCCAATCCTTGCTATTCTACGTACCACCCACCTTTCCTCCTTCCTTCTACAGATCTTCGCAGGCAGAGAGCCTATAAAGTAAGCGAGTTAAACCGTGTACAGCCCCATATGCTATCCGAACTGCTGGAGCTACAGGGCGAAGGATTGGCCCAATTACAACAGCACATGACAACAGTAAAGAATCAGAACGCGTAAGTTAATGTTGTTGTGAATAATGGGGCAAAGAGACGGAGAGAGAAAGAGAGACAGAAACCAATACTCTATAAAAGGAAGGGATGTTTTCTGTGTACACAGGATAGTATCTCGTGGTGTAAGTTAGTGTATTGTTCAGGAGGCAGCTTACAGAGAATCTGGGCTGGTTTGTTTATGACTACATACATATTTATCCATGATAGATAAAAATTAAGGAAATCATTTAAACCACGTTGACTAACATACCATTTCTGTAGGTTGGTTAATATTTATTTTTGCTTTTTCTGTAGGTGTTGTGTTTAAATATTTAGTATCATTGGAATAGGTGCTTTTATAAGCCAGAGTGAGATTATGCCAAAATGATAAAAATACATGACGAACCAATCTAATTTTCATAATTCATTATACGAACCTACTATAACAATAACAGAAAAGTACCCTAGTAATCTTGTTTTGCTTTCTCCTCTTCCTCATAATAACCTTAATTATGACAGCATATTGTAACATATATATAACTTTTAATGTAACGCGGGGGTCGACCAACAGAGCATTGGTACAGGCTGCCTGGGATAATATGAAGGCCTCCTTCTTAGGGGGACATATTGATATTATGCGGGAGAAATTGGTAAGTACGGTATATCTATATACATGTATACATGTATGTAATCGATGGTTTATGTTAATTTTTTATTAAATATTCCATGTTTTTGATTGTTATCCCCCATAGATCCTTCCCCTGTGCTAAATTTTAGATTTTATTGACATTTTCAAGACAACCTGGATTTTGAACAGCTTAGACCTATGTTTTTGTATTTTTATTGTAAAATTGACCGAGTACTTAATGAAAGTTTATAAAGGATAGAGTATAGATAGGTTTTAATAGATAGTTTATTTAGTCTTGGATAGTAGGATAGGGTGCAAATCTAACCCAATTCCAGCAAAATAAAAAGAATATACACAGATATATATATATATTTACCACCATACCATACCATATCATACCATACTGTACTATATCATACCATACCATACCATACTATACATTACAATGCAATACAACGTCATATAGAAATGAAGTTGAATTAGAAAATATATGCGACTGACTAGAGGCTGTGAACTGCCCTGCCCTCCAGGCCAATCTCAAACAGGTGGTACCCTATTCTGATGTACAAGAGGTCGAAGGAGTGGCCAGGGCCATTACTTCCCTGAGAGAACGTTTAGCTGGGCCTGCTGCTCTGCTAGCTAGTGGGGTGACCTTGGGTGAGTGGTCTAGTAATATAATGGTCTTATCTCATTGGCATCCCCAGTTTAGTACCTGTCTGTGATTGGGTGGGAGGATGTTTTTGTGTATTGTATCTACCTTTTACATAGATGTATGTATGTATCTTTATATGGGTGTATTTCTCTATGTATGTATGATTGTTAATTGGATCTATACATGCATCTAGCTGTATGTCTGGTATGGTATGATGTATGATATAATAACTTAATAAAGCGCGCTAACTAGGCTAAACCCACATGTATTACTATAATATAGACGAGATAAAACAGGAGGCTGGTATTCCTGCCCTGAAAGAAAATGATCTACGACGACTGGAAGAAATTCAGGTATGTGTATAGTGTATATATAGGAGATGAGACACTGATTCCTTTGTATATGTGTGTACGCTTGTCGATTTATATGATAGATGGAGGATATGCCTTCAATATGTGTGTAGTATATGTATGCCAAGTCTGTGTGATTAATGATATTAATAGAATTGTTTTCTAAATATACGTGTTAACTATATTTCTATTTCTAGGCCAAATACCCTAAGCAGCAAAAAGAACTTGAACTGGCCAAGAAAAAACTGGATGCCTTAAATGAACAGTGTAAACAGGGAGAGGTAGGTGCGGTTTTATTCCTAGTGTTTTGAGCCTTGTTTTGTACCCATTCTAATCTGAATATTTTCTCCTTCTCCCCTTTATATTATAGCATATTTATTATTCTCTTTATGTATGTGTATAGATTATCATACATTCTTCACCACGTTTATGCAAAGTGGTATATGTTATATATTACATATAATGCTTTTTAAATTCACTCACTCTTACTATATTATAAACCGGTAAAACATTGGAGAGTAAGCCAAAAAAACTGATATGTATATACGTATACATATTAATCTGTCTCATGCATGGGGTTATAGAGAGAGTTGGAGAGAATGCAAGTGCACTCTGCCGAATTTGTTGTGTTAGCTGAAGCTGTGGATAAGAAAGCGAAGCACTTGAAAGAATTGATGGAAGTACAGGTAAAGTACACATATGTTAGTCATGTATATGTATGTGCATATAGGTTATCTTATTGTAAAGGATGTGGTATGGTATGTTGGGATATGATATGCTATGGTATTGTACGGTAGGTGATGGTATAGTATACTATGATATGATATAGTACGTACGGTATTATACATGTAGCTACTTTTGTATATATATCTATTTATGGCTATATGCATTTGATATGTGTGTATATAGCCTAAAATGGTTTTAGTGATAATAAATTAATTAATCACTGGGTTATTAATTAGTCTATACATAGTGTGCTATATTTTACGAATATAAAAGGTCTTTATGAACGACAGAAGGGCTACATGTGATTGGTCAGTAAGGCTAAATTAAAATATAAAGTTTTGATTTTAATTCTCTACCAACACTTGACAGCTACCATTTAATTGGGGTGAAGTAATAAGTTCAACATAGGCCATAGTTAGTAATGCAAAGAGTTAATCTTATTCTCTCTGTATCTATACAGGGATATGGACTTGTCAGTCTGTCTGACTCAGAAATGACCTTTAAATCCAAGGTCTCTCCATATGGTTTGCACATTACCCTGGGTGACTCCTTAGGTTTGTGCTTCTTGGTCCCTTATAGTGACCCATTCCTTTATCTGCCCCTTTATATATATATACGTCACTCTATTGCCATGTCTATATCTATTTCTCTCGCTCTCTCTGTCTATATATACTATCTTAATTACTATATTTCCTTCTTTTTCACCTACTTACACCCATTTATCACGCTCTCCCTCCCTCCTCCTTCCCTACAGATAGTACAGACAGTACCATCAAGACCCTAACCAGCATTAAACTGACTACTAGTGAGACCCCTGACCCCCTGCTTGCCGCCTTAGTAGATTCTATTTCATTTGACTTATTCTTTGACCAATGTCGTACCACTAAGGATGTTCCAAGAGTGAGTTGATTTCTTCTCTCTCTCTATTGCTCTCTATCTTTTTCCTTCACTGTTTCTCTATCCTGTGGTTTATATTGTATGATGGTAAGAAAAGAGTTTGACTAGATTGTACTTTATATAGGATATGTATTCTACCACTACTGCACTAATACCCCCTATCTTGTTATTTTCTAGCTCCTTCGTGGTGTGTCGTCTATGCTTCTAAGGACCCTAGACATGTATAGAGACATCTCCCTAGTTGGTAGTCTTCGCGGGGCAGTGTGCAAACCAAATGGTACATGCTTTGTGTGATGGCTGGCTCCTATCTACATATCTTTCCTGTCTATCTAGCTCTTCATTTTTTTTTCATTTTTTTTTCACTTCTACTTTCAATTTTATGTCACTTTAAATACTTTCCTTTATAAATTTAATTATCCAATCCTCATGTACTCTTAATTTCATTTTATATTAAAGAAAGCTTGCACCTAGTAAAACGTTCCATAATATAACAATGTACAGTATGCGTGTTTTTCGTATTTACCTTACAACCTGACCTTATATGACAATTCCTTCCTTTTGATTTAACTGAATTATTTATCTTACTATTGTTTAGTCTTTTAATATAAAACACTCTTCTTATTCTTTTACTACTATCCATACACTCTGTCCCTGTCCCTCTCTATCCCTTTCCGTGACTCTACAATGACCCAAGTGTACTACATATTCACATATACTCCCCATCCCCCACCTGCAGCCGACAAACAGGGTGTTTCGATTCAACTGACCCGATCGTGGGCTGACCCATGGGTGGCAGTGACCTTAACCGTACCTAGTCTCACCGCTAGCTCTGTGTTTCCCAAGGACCTTGATTACCAACTGACTGTATTACTTGGGGCCCAATCTATCTCGTATGTTGACAGGCTATATTTCTGTCTTATTCAGTCTATTGCTCTTATGTGTGTTTGTGTTTGTGTTTGTGTTTGCGTTTGTGTATGTGTATGTGTATATATATGATTATATTTGTATGTGTGTATGTTTGTTTATTATGGGATGGCGGTGCTTACTATTTCTGTATAACTGTTTCACAGGGAAGATACCCTCCGCCAACAGTTAAAGAATTGCCGTGACTACCGCACCAGATTGACAGATATGGCTGATGCTATGGAAAAATACTTCCAATCCTTACCTATGGTGGGAGGGATGGGTGGACTCTAAAAATCAATTAACTGTGATATGTTCCTATGTGGAAATATCATTTTATAAGTGTATTGGTATATATATATATTACCTCAACGATATGTTTTAGGATTAGTAGGACGTGCGTGAATATGTCTATATTTATAGTTATTATTAGCCCGACCTCTTTCCAATCTGGTGTATCACTAAAGTAGGTGAATGTTATAATGTTGTGAAATATTTAGAAACGCATACGAGCTCAAGATTGGTTACTGCTTTTATAATCTGAGGTATTTATTGGTAGGAAAGGGGTTTAATTTACCGCTAATAGTATAGTATGCTCCCTACTTCTCCTTTTTTTTCTTTTTTCTCCTAGTTTCTCTTCTTCTGAAGGAATCATATTTTCTGGTTGCGTTTTGGTAAATTTTCTTTTGATAATACTATGTGTTTTGATTTCTATAAAATATAATTTATTGAATGGTTTGCTATGTATTCAGCTTTATTTGAAATATGGTATATCATTCTTTAGCCAGTAGCATACATATTGCCTTTACTGGTATGCCAACTATAGCTTCTGGCTATACTGTACGTGCGATATGTATATATATAAGTAGATCATCAACACTGTCAATCGGTAGTAGTGGCATAGTACTGTCACATTCCTTCAACGTAAAGTGTTAAATAAAAACATATTTGCAACATTTTTCCTACCAGGTTTATGTTATGCTACAGGCTTCCAGCATACTTTACTACTCTGTTCTCAATTTCCTATGATATCATGATTTCAAATTAAGATTGGCAACGTAGCTAGACTACTAAGAAGTATTTATTGGAGGATATGTTAGTTAGGTCTTAATTAATCTGCATCTACCAGACAAGGTTATGATTTGATAGACATATATTCCCCAAATCTTTTAAGATTGAGTTGAACAATATTAGGTACTAAACGGAAAATAATATTAAAAAGTTTTTTAAAAAAACCACTCGTTTATGAGTATTAATACAAGTTTGTAGTATTGCAATAGCCAAGAGGTGTGCTTGCTTATTGTGGCTATCACAATGTAATGGTATTGTCATTCAACAAGTGATAATTGTTAAATACTGCAAATAAGACTAGCTTGCACTGGGATTTTGTGTGTAAGCCCACGTTTTATGATTTCAGCTAGTAAAAAACTGAGATAGAACATATGGAAGGGTGTACTTTCTGAGTTTTTGTTGTTCAGTAATAATATTTCTTATTAAAAATGCCAAAACTTGGGCTACTATATATATCATTAAGTACATATTAATCAGGAATGAAAAATTAAAATATTGGTCGAATTTCCGTATGCTCTATTTTATCCCATCTTTAAAACTAAAAAAAACAATCGCATTTCAAACCTTCTATATTTCCTTCAAAGAAATTAAACATATTTAATACAGCATTGAGTTCTCTGACATATACACATACCGTATTGGTAATATGAAACCTTTGCACAGGTTATTTCGCTTTCAATATCTGGTACATGATGCAGTCTAATGACACTATTTATTATATTATGTTTCATTCAAATATTTTTTTATTACACTTATTGATATTAATGGAGGACACTCTGTTATTTCAAAGTGTAGAATCTCAGTCTTTACACTTAAGTCTTGGATTAAGTAAATTGCTTGCAAATATTCTATCAAATGCATTCCCTGCATGCTGTTCGGTCAATTTGGTAGAGTACAGTTTCAGATTTTTGCTGATTAGTTTCTCATAAAGAAACCTCTTATCTCTAGCTCCCAATAAATATGTAACTGTGGCCTGGTGAGCTTTTTTACTTAAATTTTAATCTAAACATCCATCATTATTTTGATCTTCAGTATTTTTAAAGAAAATTGTTATGGTAATATGATAGATATACATATATAACACATTTAGTATGCAATTTAATTTTAGGGTATAGGTGGAAAGGTATATTACTTCAAAAGTACTTTATTGCTATATATACTAGTAACCATATCTTGTTGACAGTTAATGTCACATATGGGTGAGCAAAAACTAGCGTAAATAGGTATTTACTAGATGAGTTGCATAGCGCTACATATATAGCTTTATATATGTGCATTATAAACTAAAAATGTAATATATTGAATATATATCCTGTGTATATATATCCAATAATAATATTAGAATGTGATTTTTTTCGACTTACATTATGTTTATTACAACCACATAAGTAGACTAGTTTAGCCTTAAGCCGTCATCACTACTTAATGTTGACAGGTATAATGTTACAAAGTTATAAAGTGAAATCCCATTCTAAGGATCCTGTCCTTATATAGTCATGGATCTAAAATGCTTCAACAAGCCTGTTTTCTCTATGGTACAAAGTTAATTGCATAAGAGCAATACTATGTCAAAGTTCAAGTACTGTTGGTGGAGTGATCCACTGTCTATCGTAATATAATCTCTCTTTTTACATATAGATGAAGTGTTCTACAGTTGTTTTAAGTTATTATATATTTCCTATCTAAAAATACTGAATTCTCCTACGTATCAACAAAAACTAGTTTTGTTTTTTACAAAATGTACGGTAAAATAAATAATAGTTATCATTAATTTATGTCCACGTTTTAAGTGCCAACTGAAACTTCATTCTGAAACCCTTCTTAACATATAGAGGTTCAATGTGAAATAAAAAATATGCATTAATAAAACAAATTATTAAGTTTTCAGCGAAACACTTACTGTGAAGTTGTAGGAACAGAAAAACTTCAACAAAAGAATGTGTACTGGGTTTTATCTAAATATTGTTCTACTAAGTAGTTTTTGTAATGATATTTGGTGATTTGTGTAGACTTCTCTTTAAGGTCATTGGGCAGGTGTTGAGGCTCTTTTTGACTATTATCTTCCGGTTCTGTACAGCTAGATTCTAGACTCTAAGTGAGGTTAAATTCCTCATAGATTTGTCCTAATGTGTGCTCGTTACTGGAATATGATGAGAACTGAATATATAGTTGCTTCTTTTCTTTAGTACCTACAGATCCTGACTTCCTTGTAGTTTGTGCAGATGATTTTCGTTTATCCCTAGTAATGAACTGACAAAGAGCTTTGTTTCTGGGCTGTCATACCCACAACCAATTATGGAGTGTAATATATTTAGATTTTTTTTATACAACTAGTATTCTGGATCCAGACTAGGTCTGTGTATGTTGGTTGTACAGTTGTTGGATCAGGTCAAAATCAATTGACCACGTAATAAACTTTTGAGTCGAACATATTACCCAATGAAAGCTCAACATGATTGTCTCAAACATGCTCATATAAGCTAGTTATCTAGTGACTATTCATAGGAGCATTCAGAAACTTACATAGCACCTATGTATCATTAGTCACTATGTGTATGATTCAAATACAATGATCAACACTACTTAAAATCAACGCAAATTTGTACTCTAGGCTATGCTAAACTTCTAGTCAAAATTAAATACAATTAATGACACCATTAAATTAATTAATTATTGTCCGAAACATTCATGACTGTCCAAGTTAACGCATTCCAAACAAATTTTTCAAGACCATTCAACTCCGGATGAATACGTAGATCAGCCCAAGTTCTGGTAGCAAGCGGATCATACAATGATTAGCCCATTATTAGTTGAAAATACAACGTTCTTAAATAAGCATATTTATTGGTCAACTTCATAGAATACGAACACCCATTAAATGGAATGATTAGCTATACAGCCAATCAAATTAAAATACAATAGCATTAGATCATATAGACAAAATAAGATAATTCTAGTGGCTCTTAGAGGTCTTCTCTAAACTGTATGTTTTTACGATCGGTTCCATTGACATTGATGAACCGATCTATAATTGAAACCCACGATAAACCGCATGTTGCGAAAAGATAAATGGGACAGAAACAACTAATAATAAACACGGACTCTATACTATTTCTATGACGTCTTTATATATTATTTATAGACAACTTTATACATTCTCCTTCCATTTTTTTTATATGCAACGCTAAACTTTAAACACATTCTACATAGCTACAACTTTAAAGAATTTGCTATATCACATAATAAGGCAACTCCTAGAATAAGCATCAAACACACTCTATCGCTGACATCAAAAGACATCCTTTGGTCCACGAGAACAGAGCAGAAGACAAGAGTTGTCATCTCTTCGAACTCTACAGATTAAGAACAAATAGCAACATCCAAGCCAGTTCCCAACAAGTAAACTTTCCCTCTACAAGACCTCTCTCCTCTTCCTGAGTACATCTCGTCTTTGTCTAGTGAACAAATATTTACGTCTGCAGATTTAGAGTCTGTAATATCTACGAGTTCCGAGGAATTTACGAAAATTGACGAGGAGACTTTGGCAGGTTCTTATTCAGGACTACTCAAATTGCATATTATAATAAATGTCTGTTATATGCAAGTTTTCATCTTAATAGATATCCGTGATGACTTTGCCTAATCAAGATAAAAATCGCAAAAAAAAAAAAGATTATCTAAAATTTAAAGTTCATCAAAACTCCTGCCTTCATAAAATGAGGTGCAATCATGGAAAAGAGGGCGAGTATAGCATATTTGTCATATACAGATGACATAGACAAAATTTCAAGCATATATTTGCTGCTAGTGAGAACCAGTAACCCCACCAAGAAACTTTTACATCAACTATGCTTCTACTGGATTGTTTATGCCAACTTACTTACTTGGAGAGTCCATTCATTCATTACTTTATCTGACACTACGTCCAATATAAACAATAAACCTAAACATATTTATTTAATAATATTACACCATAACTATTGATGAGTGTGCATATGTTGATAATTTCAAATCTCACCACTGATCTCTTCATATGATTATGCTTGTGCAGATATGTGGTTACTGTCATAAATGTTAATATTTATATATTTTATTACATATTTTACACACTATTTAGCTAGAAAATACAAGGAATTGTTTTGCTTTCCAAAGAAATTGTGGTCTTTCTATTGCCACTGGCATTACAGCTTATCTTATTTTCTTCGAATCTGAATCTATGCATATTAACTTCCAGCACTAAAATTTACAATCATGCTCTTTGAGCAAATAGCAATTCAACTTAAATACATGTGTATTTATTTCTTAGTTTGTAAGAGTATATAGAAAAAGTACCAATCCAACTTGTTAAAAGAGAAATATTTTATTGATTTGCGTATGCATTTAGATAGTTATAATCATTTAATATTATTAGCAATTACTATGACTTAATGTAGTCTGAAAAAATAATTAGTTTAATCTATTGATTTAAAATAGTAATCCAAGACGATCGATAAAAATAGAACCAACTAATGGCAGAAGTCCCCCAACCATATACTAAGCTAAGCCATTTTAGATTATGTTTTGGATCCAGATAACTCATTTTTTAGGCGTTCTGCCCAAACTAAGTCCTGTTGCCTTGTTTACTATAGAAAGTATGTTTCCGCATATTTTTACTCCGTGTATGCAAAGGGACACGCTAAAACACCCTTAATTGGGTAGTTCCTCTTCTTCTAAACGAATATGGGTCACAGAAACGCTCCTGACTCTGCCTATTATTCTCAACACAATGGCATTACCATTTTTGTATGCTTATCTACATAACCCATTGACTAACGTATAGATGGTAAGTGTATTAAATAAAATTACATGTATAATGTAAAACGCTATTGACAATCAACATATACCAAAGAGATGAATTTTTAAATTCTCTTTACATTATTTCAAATATGTGAACCATTAAAAAAATATTATATCTACACATTTATGACACATACTGCAAATGAATATATAGATCTACAATTAAGCTAAGGCTAGGATTAAGTGCAAAGAATGTTTAATGTTGCTAAAGATTATAAAAACAATTCAAAAACCTGTGCAAATATAGGGTATAACCATTCAAATTTAGATTTATTGCAGTATCTGTACAAATATTTTATGATGTCTGAGATAAGATCAACTTACTGTTTATTTAGCATTTAACCTCTAAGTATTAAGAAAATGATAATAAGTAGTTGATTATTTAGATATTGATAACTAATTAATCAATGATATCACTAAGTATAGACTAGACTTTTAGGACTGGATAGTTATTACCAATATATAATACAATAATATCATATCTGAAATAATATTAACAAGTGGTTTAGAGTCACAGTGTATTAGGTGATAGAAGTGATATTATTGTGTTAGATAATGGTAATAACCATTTAGTTCTAAAAGTCTATACTTAGTGATATCATGAATTAATTAATTATCATTATCTAACAATCAACTACCATTTATATATCTTATTATCATTTTCTTAATACATAGAGGTTAAATTCTAAATAAATGGTAAGTTAATCTTATCTCAGACATCATAAAGTATTTGTACATATACTGCAACAAAATTTAGTCATTAAACCTTTAAAAGTTTTTAATCAAGTATTATTCCTTGACATACAAAAGTTATAACATTAACCAGGAATAATTTATCGAAATTCAACCAAAATGCCCATTTTAAGAAGTATACATCTTTTTTAAAATGCACATTGCATTTAACAGATTTAAAACTGGTTTTATATATAGATGAAGTGTAAACAGATACTATGTCTGTTTTTTAAATTGCTGAAACATATAATAGAAAAGATGAGTAACTGCACATTTAAAAAATAATAATATACGATATACACTTCATGTACTCTATAGCCAGTTCACCAAGCTTTCAATTTGAAAATTATGACCTTCTTGCATGCATATAGGTAAATGGGTAATGTATTAAATTACTAATAGCTGTACAAGCACAGCACATGAAAATGCACTAGTGCATATTGAAGATATGGAGGTGCACACAAACTAATTATTGGTTGTCTATTATAACATATATTGTAGTTTGTATATGACTTGCTTGACGTTTCTCATAGATGAAAATATGCCTTTATTATAGCACAGGTTTTAGAAAAATGAAATGGTAGATTATGCCAAAAGTTTCAGTGGCTTGGGTAGACTCCTCCTTGGGGTCAACATGCAAGCAATGATTCTATTCTTTTTGGGAGTCTGCAGACTTTGTTTCTCTAATCTGAGCTCAATGAGAAGTTATATTCTTCAAATAGATGTCTTGTCATACAGTTACCACTAGATTCTGAGAAGAGCTGTACATGAACCTTCTATTTTTTCTGGGTTCCTTCGTATCCCATCTTGTGAGAATTGCTACAAATGATTTGGGCTTATATCTGGAAACGGATATGCTAAGATTCTCTTCTTTGCAGAGCCATACCTAATATGAATTATGTTGAGATATTAATAAATAACTTTATTGACTAGAACTTGTAATTAGTATTCAGACAAAGTCTGTATATGCTGGTTATATAGTTGTTGAATCAGCGACAAGACCAGTTGACCACATGATAATCATTTAAGTTTAACATATTGCACAATAGGAGCTGAACATAGCTGCCCTGTAACATGCTCTTACAACCAGACATCCAGTCACTACTCAAAGGATCTTTAAGGAACTTACATAGCACACGGGTAATATCAATCGCTATATATATGATACAAATCCAATGAATAAAACTATTGAAAATTACCGTAAAGCTTTACTCTGTACTTCATTAAATATATAGTCCCTAATTAACTACAATTAGTGACATCATTGAACCAATTAATCACTATTAACTAATTAATGTCCAGGTCTTAATTCTCAATCAAAACTTCATTCTAAAACGCTTCTTATCATATAAAGGTTCAATGTTGCATTTTAAGTATTAAGTTAACACTATAATATATTGTTTGTGAAACAGTTTTAATTAGTGCTAACTTAATATTATAAGCTTCTAGATAGTTGCGAGGTTAATTGCTAGATACACCTAAAGTAATTCTTATCCTAAACATCCTACAGTGTTTACCAATACTGCAACAGTACTATTGTCTAGATTAATTATTTTCTAGTTAAGAAACTGTTACTGACCGAGTATCCAGGTCATGGTTTTTTCAGTTGCAAGCTCATAGAGAATTGGGAAAAGTATAAATCCTTTGCCCTTTATAGGTAGATATATTACCATAGTCTAGTACATTACCAATTACACTACCATAAAATCTAAGCTAATGCTTCAATAATTTCTAGATATGTTGATTTGACAAACCTCTGGACAAACAATATGTCTTAGATTGTTAAAAAACATTATAATTTTGGAGGCTTTTGCATTGTAGCTCTAAAATTTGATCACTGGAGAATTCATTAATTGTTAAAACTACAAAGGATGTAGCACACCTCTGAATTTTAGCATGACTGTAGACAAACAGAAAATGTAAATGATCTTGAAATTTTAGACACATTACCTTTAGAGGCACTTTACAGTTTATCTGATATGCCTTAGACTAATAAACAACATACATACCACCATGTTTGAGAATAAGAACTCATTTACATATCAGCCGAAGCCACCAAAGAGTAGTGCCAAACTATACTAGCTATTGGTTACAACACCTTTCCTTTTTTTTCAAAAAAAGTAAACCTTTTCTATTTATATTTATTATTTTTGCAAACATTTAACCCATTGAGAGTGCCTGCCTGGACATCCTTCACAAATAAATTCATATATATATCTAGAAACATATCTCACAGTAATCGTTACAGGTAATATAATAATTTAAGGTTGTAAAATTGTTTATCATTATACATAGTACAAGATAAAACTTATCTTACTATTCACCATTTTATATATTCTTTACAGTTTCATATCATATATTACATGGTATCACCCAATCAATCAGACTACTGACAGCCTCATTAAGATGATATATATATACATGAATGTTGGTTATGTTTGCACATTGCTATGGTTTAGTCCATGTCAGACAAGTTAAAGTCTGAGTCATCTCCCTGATCATTATCGCTCTGTAGTTTTTTTAAAAAAGTATGAGAAAAGAGTAGAAATAATTTTTCATTCTTTCTCTTGGCTATTCAAACTATGGAAATATCATATAGATAGGAATAAAGATAGGTAAATGTAAATGTACAAACAACAGAGAAAGCAAAACCATATTTAGGTAAAAGAAAGGTTTTGTGGATTGAAACCCTAGACTTGTTGAAATTCATTCAAAATATAGACTAGCCATATATGTAAGAATGAGGGTTAAGTGTCAAACAAACATTATTATAAAATGGAGGGAGAGCTAGAAAGAGCGAGAAAGAGTGAGAAGGAAGGAGAGAGACAGCTGTTATGTCAAGTATAGATCATGAACCTAATTGTATATATATATATATTAGGCTAACAAATGAAGAAGCCGACCAAAAGTTACTAACCTCATCCATTCCCTTACTTACCTCTCTTAGTCAGTGTATACTCTCCACATTAATGTATTAGATAGGCAGTTACATAAAACATATCTAAAGGCATGAATGATGTACAGACTATAAAGCAAACACCACATACATACCTCATCCTCTTTGTATTTTACAGGAGCTCTTCTACGTGTTTCCCTTCCTCTTGTCTTTACTTCCTCCTCCACCTCCATCTGTTCATCCTCTTCTTCTACTAAACATAAGATTATATGTTAATATCATGTATTGCCACATTAGGTCCCTTAATGAGATATACAGTTTTAAAATCAGATTGAGGTGATAGTTGTATTGAAACAAGGGCAGGTAGAAAAGGACAGCGTGAGAGAAGCCAAGTCCAATGCATCCAAAAATCCATCCCATTCACATATAACCCATGGTATATACAACACTAACCTTCTTCTTCAGATACAGCCTCTGCCTTAGGCTTAGCCACAGCCTTTTTCTTTGCAGCGGCTGCCCCTCTAGGCTTAGAAGTCACTGCTGGCTTAGTTTTTGATTCTACAGCCACTACAGTATGATAACAGGAGACAGTGTTAATGCAGGTCAGGCAATTGTACAGAGGGCACATTAATCACTAGCTTGCCCCATAACCTATCATATCAAGATTCTTGGTTTTGTCGAACCATTATCAGACAATGATAATACAAGAAATATAACCCTAGAGTTAAATACAGTGGGGCCTGGTCATTCTCTTGATATATTAACTGTATATATAGCCTCATTTTGGGCTATAGTAGGTTTCTCTCGGCTTAATGAAAGAAAAACAATCACATCTGATCCGTGATTAATACCAATAGTCACTCAATCCAAGTAATCTGGCACTAATCTGTTATAAAATGACATATAAAAAGAAAACTTACAATATTTTCATTATATTATATTGCTTATATTATATTACTTTACAGTTATATCGCACTATACTATATTATATCACATAACATAATAAAATCAATAGTAGTTTATTACACAATCCAAAAGGTTACAAATGTTAGTATAAGTAGTGAAAACACCTCTAACACTACTCGCGTGGTAAGAGGCATTACCAGGTTAAACTACCTAACGATTAGGATCATAATCAATAAAATAGTTATGAGACAGTATATAAAGACCCACCTAACAAATAAGGTTTAGAGAAAAAAATGCAAAAGAAAAAGAAAAAAAGACAACATATATTACTAAAACTAAGCAGTAAAGGGTGTTTACCAGCTTGTTTCTTGGGCGCTGGTGCCGCTTTGGCTCGAGATTTGGCTTTGGTTTTCACTGGAGATGGATTGAAGTCTGACTCACTGTGTATAGATCATGTAAGCATATATGCTGCATTTATGTATGTAAGATATAGGGTATAGGGTATATGAAGTACCTATTAATTTTCGTTTGTATAAGTTGTATTAAGTAATGTTTTTAAGAATATGTTAAGTTATGCTACGTTATGTAATGACACTATATGATATGGCATGACATATTATAACATGCAATTGGGGCATATAATAGAAATTAAGCAATATAATACTCTGTTCAACTATTATAACGAAAGTTACACTGCAATGGAGAAGCATATAGAAAAACAATGGCCTATCCTATCGTATATAAGAGTTTATGATAGCATTGATGTAAGTATACATATAATTATAATGTTATTTAATAATTAATAGGACAGAGGTAATTGGTACACGCTAAGGACACATACCCATCCTCCTTATCATCCAAACTAAATGCATCATCCTGTAATGAAAGGAAATATGGGGTTAGAAAAATACCTTAGCCAATTATATATTTCCTTTATTTCATATCAACCAATTGATTATGTCAAAGAATTGTTAAAAAAATCATAGAAGACGCAGTGGAAGGCCCAACAAAAAATTGCGCCAAATAAACATAATAACCACTATACGCAAATAAAAAAAAAACAAGAGAAAATAAATATAGAAAGGGTATAAGCCATAATATAGCTCTAGATAGCTCTAACAGTGTAAGTATAGTGGTGAAGGTATAGTAGTAGGTATATTAGTATATTAGTATAGTTATTGTAGTATACCTCGTTTTCATCGTCGCTATATACAAGTCGTTTTCTTGACACAGCTTTAGGCTTATTGGCTCGGGCTGTCGTAGCAGACTTGGTAGACTTTCTGCAGAAAGGGAGTTAGTGTTCATATCAATAATATATATATGATAGCATGCAGGATGTTATGGCAATATATCTTATGTATAATAGTAATAGTAATATAGTGAATATATAAAGGTGGATGGGTGTGTGGAAACGTACATATAGCTATTAACAAGAGAAAATACCTATTAAATCACCAGAAGTACCAAGAGCAAAACAACCTCCTACCCTATATAATATAATACGACATGCTATGCTTGATTATGGTATGATACAAAATGATATAGTATGGTATGATATGATATAGTATGGTATAATATAATATGGCTTGATATATTGATATATATGATACCAAATAACGTAAACCTGGTGCCCATGGGATCCATACATAAATACCAAGACAAAAAAAGAAAAAGAAAAAGAATACAACTTGACTTACTTGTTCTTTTCATTACTATCATTGTCAGATACGCTATCCTTCTCATCAATAATATCATCATCTGAAACTGTGTTAACATAAAATGAGTTACAGCATATGAAATTAAAAGTATATTAAGTCAACATAATATTGTATCACATCCAATAGAAACTTGGTACATGAATGAATAAAACCAGTACACTATATATATATATCTTACCTGTATCTGCTGTACGTGGTTTTTTGGCTCTACCAGGGCCCACATTTTTGGAAGCTGGGCTTAAATCATGGGTCAACTAGAAAAGAAGGATCGTTAATTGAATCACATAGCCAACACTGGTTAACAGTGTCCCAATCATATTATGGCATAGTACATAAAGTTATGCTAAATATAGAACGAATAAGTATAACGGGCCGAGTTATTTTTATGTCGGTCTATTACAGAAGCAGTGCAATTTAGTGTGTCATATATTATATGCATGTCTGGTATCTGTTTAATGTTAGGTATAAATTATCACAAGTTAAATTGACAGCCAGCATTATACGTTGTAAAATCAGTCAATCAAAATGATATACAAATTTCTTAAATCAAAACCTTTAAAAGGGCCAGGAAAACATCTTAAAATGGAATATTGACACTAGGTTGGCTATTTTAATGTCCTTAACTTATTGGATATTCAATAGATAGGATGATTTAATCCATATAGTTATAGACTTATAAAATCAATTGACGTTAACCATAACAATAGGAATAACAGCCAGGATAAGTGTGGAGAGGGGCAAATAGGGGGCAAATAGATACATGACAATAATACCAATGAATAAGAGATATACGTAAAGAACAGCAATAATTGGATGTAACAGTACCTTCTTCTTGGAGGCAAAAATTGCAGCCATTCCCTTGGGAGCATCTCCAACGGCATCAGACTAGGTGACCAATCACATTAGACCAATGTCTGATGATAATACTAACGACCAATAGCATCTTAACACAGAAGAAACATGAGAGGAGATTGGATAGATGGAAAGATAGACATATATCGTGTACTACGTAATAGAAATAGAAGAGGTACAACGCAATAAAGATATACTCCTATGCATACTATTATTTTTATATACGATCTCACATAAAATTGAATACAAGAATAAGAAGACACATATTTAGACACGCTTACATACATACATACATACATACATACATATACAGACATGTGCTTATCTGGATACATAATAATATTTATACAATAGAGCATTATGTAATCACTCATACTCATACTAACGATAACATACTTCACTGGTTGCAGGTTCGGCCTTAATCGCTTTCTTGGCTGACTTGGGTTTAGCCTAATGAACGATTGATGGGAAATAATTAAAAATGTATCTAAGGATGAGCAAATTAATTTATTATGACGGTGTATAGAATATGTTATTAACAATGTGTATAATATACCACGAGATATGATATACATACCCATATATAAACGCTTTGGAATGGCCAATAATACAGTATGGTATAGTATACTACCACGTTAAAAGCAGCAAGTAGGAAACCATTGGCTGAAATTTAAAAAAGTGCATATGATAACAGCAAAAAGAAAAGAGAGAGCCCCATAAGAAAAAACCAAAAAGACAAATAAAAAGAAATGTCTGCATATACATATATATATATAAAGAGAGAGAGATACAGGAGGGTCCATGCAAAAATAATTTCAGGCAATTACCTTTGCTGCAGCAGAGAGGCGAGAGAAAAGGGAGGGCATCATATCATCGTCACTATCCTGTAGGGTACATAAAGGAATTAATTAAAGGAATCATAAAGTTCACGACCAATCACTGCACCGTATTAATAAATAAATTTTAATTCTTGGTTGTACTGCTTAGAAAAATATATTGCAAAGTGTTCGTAGGATCAATGATGTCTTCCAAACGAGAGTAGGAGTAGGAGAGAATGGAAAAATGATAGGGATGACATAAGGCTATACCCATACAGGTATAGTAGTACGATATTTATATCTATATCTAAATATATCTATCTATATTAATATAGACTAAAATGTTAAATAGCAAAAAATATTCGTCAAAAAAATTAAAATATTTGAAAAGATTTATTCAAAAATTAGAATAGAGCTAGATATACATGATTGGCTGTACTAAACTATGTATTTCTAAAAAGAATTCCTATTCAGGAAGCCCACAAGCAATCATATTATACCACTTACGTCACTTGAAACAACAGCCGACGACATTTTGGCCTTGGATGTGGCAGACTATATGCAGAGAGAGCAGGTATGTTAATACTATTACAACCAACTCGAGAATTTCAATATAAAACCCCATCATCACGTATGCAGTGCAGGTAACCCCCTCACCCCCCAATATCTTGTTCTTCCCTTTATATATATATCTACCTATATACCCATCTACCTATCTTTATATATGTGATCAATAGAACACATAGTTAGAGCAACGAACCTTCTGGGCTGCCTTGAGCTGGTCCTATTATATTAAAATTTAAAAGAAAGAAATGAGTGGAAGAAAAGAATCAGATTGCGTTAATTAAACTGGAATACACAGTAGGCAGGGCGGTGAGATAGATTGATTTTATTTATATTAGTATTATTAAAGTATGCATAGCTATATATATATATGAAGGAAAGAATAAACGGATAGGCTAAGTGTATTAGCTAAATCATCAATAAACATAAATTAATAACCATAAACCATTAATTGATAAATACAAGACCAAAACTCAACAAATGATCAATCAATAACTAGCTAAACACCAATAGTCAATCAATGTAAAAAAAATAACTCTAATGAATCATTACTATAGAATAAGATATATGAATTATTATCACAATATTTATTGACAGATCCAAGTTGCTTAATATTTAAATAAACCTCTGTACTATCCACACATGAATTTAGGTTAAATTTATAGAAGCAATATGATTGGGCTGCCAAGAGGGAATAGACACTTATAGATACTGTTTTAAGAAAAAAATATTATTGGATATTGTTTGAGAGCAAAAAAATAATAGGACAAAAACCAATACGTAATGATACAAGAATATATAGAGGTATAGAACTACACCAGTACATACCACTATACTTGTCTTCGGTGCGGCAGGTTTCGCCTTAGGGGAAACCGATTCCTTAGAGGCTACTGGTTCAGATTTTATGGTAGGTTCGGATTTTATAGTAGCCGACTAATTGGATATGAAAATTAAAAGAAAACAAGATTATGTTAGAACCAGGCAATACCTAAATTATAATTGTCAAACCATTGGATGAATAAAACTAAACTAGCGTGATGATTGTATAAAGGTCAGGACTGCTAGACTTTTAAAATAAGTTGGATATATATCAGTCAGATATTCTAGTTAAATGCTTTTAAAAAACATTTTCAAGTATTTGCATTTAAAGCCAGGACATGAATAATGGTTAGTAATTAATACTTAATAGCATCTGGGTTTATTAACTAAATCAAGCATGTACATAAGTATTACCTATTTATATATAAGACAGTGTATATATATAACACGATGGAAGCAAATGAATGTAGTGTGTAAGGTCATTCTGACTAGGGGCCATTAATTACACTCACCGGAGCTGCTGCGGGCTTGCGAGGCTTGGCAGGCTGTTTAGGCTTAGGGGCATCCCAGTCCATATCATCATCTGAAGCGGCCTTCTTTATAGCCCTACCTGCTATTGCATGAACAATATTATTACTAATACTATACTATATCACACTATATCAAGCCATATTAACCCAAATGATACTATATTATACTATATCATATCATATTATTACCATATTATGCCATGTTATATTATATTACACCATATTAGACTATATTATATTATACTTTATAATACCATAGTATACCATATTAGACTATGTTATATCATAGCATACTAAACTATATTATTATAAAACAAAGAATAGAGAAAGAAAGAAAGAAAGAAATTGCATATGTTAAAAAAAAAGTAGAGATGAGCTAGAACAGACCAGACCAATCAACATAGAAAAATAAAATAAATTATCATACTAAACTAATAGAAAAACAGGTTCATACCTTTGCCGGGCTTCTTTTTAATGACCAATGATGCATCCAATTTCTCTTGCTCCTCCTGAGCAATTATTGCCTATAAAACACCAATAAAAAATTAGCTTTAGCGGTGGTTCATTATATTATTAGACATTTATTAATATTTAAAAGAAAAGGTTTAATTGAGTCAGTCAGAAGGGGCATATATGTAAACGAAAATACAGATAAAAAGGTAAATATAAAACTAATATATAAATAATTCATTATACACCAACAAGGGCATTCAATACCAACAAAAAACATCTTACATTTATATATAGTATACACTAAACAATAATTCAAGCAGGTATAGGGTGGGTATAAATATATGGAATTAAGGTTAATGTTAACGTACAGCCAAGGCCATGTCCAAGTCAGTCTCCCATAGCATCTGAGGTGTCTTACCGAGCAGCTCCTCTAACTCTTGGGCCTTACCGTCACGTTCAGTCTGAGTTACAGTAAAAGATAGAGAAAGAGTGCATAGAGGGAGTTAGATAAAGAGGGAGGGAGATAGAGAAATGAATGCAGCCGTACACAAACACAATCACTTTTTCCACCTATTTCTTGGTAGCGTTTTTGTACTAATTCAGAACAAAACCAAACACAAAAAAAAAGAAAGAAAAAAAAAAAAAAGAAAAAAAAAAAACTTTTCTATTTATCTCTCAATAGATTGTAATCTGAGACATCAGAGGGGATTGTGAAGACCAGGTTGAGGAATTGGAATATATATATATATATAGACTATGACAGATTATCTTGCAATGTAACCCAAGGAAAAATAGTAAATAAGAAATAAGGTATGAGTTCGAGGGAGAGAAGGAGAATCATTCTAAAGTCAATGTTCAACCACATACACAGAAACATACATAAATACATATATACATACACGTATATATATATATATACGCATAAGTATATCTATATTATAGCATTTTAAATCCACATATTAACCAATGATAGTAAGGCATTAAGCTGTATGAATATATGCATGCTTATGTATACCTCAATCTGTTTGACTTTCTCCATAGTAAGAGTCCACAGGGCCATGCTCATGAGATAATCATAACCCGCAGAGAGAGTGCCCTCTTCACTCTCACTGTCCACATCCGTCTCCTGGTAATATATACCGTGTTATTATTGGTTAATAGATCCTAATACATGTTCTTATTGGTTCTTATTAATAGTTACTATTTGCTAATGGCTAGTATAAGTTATTATTACTAACATAGACTATTATTGCTTATTATTGGTAAATATTGGTTGGTTAGCAATGACTCATTAATTTTCATTGACTGTTACTAGTTATCAAAAAAAAATAGCAAAAATATATTTGAAACAATGTAATAAATGTTATACACATAAACACACCCATATATAGATATAAAAAGGAAATTAGTAAAAAAAAACTATATCCATATGTTTTCCAGAAGAATCTACCAACAATTATACCCGCACACCTACTCACATATATACATTGCGGTAACATATACAGGGGGTAAGGGTAATCACATAACGTAGGTTAGACACCCACATATTACCGTTAACAATATACATATAGGTATACATATACAGCTACATATACACTTGCCTAAACATGTACATATACTTATCCAATCAACCCAGTTAATACGCTACGTTAATCAGTAAGTACCATAATAGCCGATAAGTATACAAATTATAATCTATCTATTACAAAAATACACACAAAAAATAAAAGTAAATTAAGCAAAGCAGACAGATAGACATACAGATAGATAGAATAATAATGGCATAATTATACCTCTTTTTTCTCCTTGTTTTTTTTAAAGAAAGTACGATATTTCTTTGCTTTCAATTCGTTCAGAATATCCTGCTTCTTACGATTATTAATGATAATATCTGAGTGTAAATATATCCATGTTAAAACTCTACCATATATAGGGACCAATAGTCAATGTTGGGGGCTCATATGGAATCTCACAATATACGATACTATATTACATATTATCACATTCGTATACATGCGTACATACATATATATATGCATACATACATATGCATAAATCTATTAATTATATATACGGAATTAATCCTATTATCATATATGTAACATATATTGACCTGTTTAGAACTACATAAGAAACAAGATTTATATACACAATTCATACAAATAAAAAACAAAAGAGACATGGATGGTTAGTTGGTTGCGTGACTTACCGCCACTAATAATAGCCAAAATAAATCGGACCTTGTTATCAAGGCGCTCATATTCCTGTGGTTAGCTAATTGTCAAGAAAGGAAAAAAAAATAGAAATAGACAATACAGGTAATATATATTATAGAGCCATAGGGTGTTATTATACAGCTGAGAAAGGCAGAAAAATGCTATTGATATCATTAATGATAGGAATTACGATGAAAGGGAAAGAGATACACCAAAGTAGGGATATATATATATATATATGGAGAGAGAAAGAGAGAGAGAAAGAAAGAAAAAAGAGAAAAAGAAAGAGAAAAAAAAGAGAAAGAAGAAGAAAACAAGATTTACATATAAATATATAGGGTATTACACACCTCTGTTAGTCGATCTACAAGGTAAGCCTTACGCTTCTGATATAGGTTGAGGCGGATCAAGTAGAATTCATCAATGATCTGTAGCCAATAAAAAGTTACAACAAAAATCAGTAATATGAATGGTTTTACTGAGACGTGTCTTAGGTAGCTAATGATTTCAATCAATTTTAAGATAATTTTTTAATTGGATAATAGCTAAATGTAAAGATGATTGTCTATATAAGATAATAAGAGATCCAAATAACAAAAATGTCAATAAACAATGTATATGTATAATGACTAATACCATAGATGGGTTGAGAATGCGTTGACAATATATAAACCGAGCAAACAACTCATAACAATGGAGTTATATAACTGGTCAGAAATATAGATTAACGTTAAAATGATTTCAATTACTGGTTGAATATAATTTATATATATATATATATATATATATTGATATCGAGAAAGTAAAATTGCAGAATGCCACACAAGAAATAAAGTGTTGTATGCTTTCAAAGAAGAGATTTACTTCATATTACGACAGAAACAAGTTATTATGCAAGAAAAGAACTATATATATGTATATATATATGTATAGAGTAAAATAAATTGGATACTATACACAGAAATAAAAGGTTACATACCTCTAAAGGAGAAGAATACTTCTTAATACGTCCTTGCTGATCAAATAGAACCATGTTGCTAGTGCTGTGGTGATAGAAACATTAACATGGCATAAATATTGACATTTATGATATGTTACTGTTTAATGTAATTAAAAATAATATGAATTAAAAATCGGAAGAATCGAGGAGTAGCAAACGACTGAAAAGGAAAAAGAAATTAAATACTTGATACAGAGACCACAAAAAAAGATACAATGAAAGATACATATATATCATTCTATTTATAGCTAGTTAAAAAATATATTTCTAGGGTAGACAAATCATCATACCTGATCGAAGTATCCAATTTAAACTTCTTCATTAAGTCAGCCTCACAGATTCTCATATGTTCCTCATCCAAAATAACGGTGAAATGAACTGCATTGCAGGAAATTAATAGAAATAACCAATGCAATAGCAATAATATATAGATTGGGCACCAGCATAGTAATGGTGAGTTCTTGTAAGAAAAGTGATTGTATAGAAATAGAGACTGACCAATAATTTCATAGGATTAAATTCATAAATACAAAAAGCCATAGTATTGTTAATCAAATGCTAATACCATTACTAGTCATTGGTTAAAATTTATTGGGTTAGATAAAATAATGCCTTTTGTGTATTACCATTGGGTGAATATATTTAGATTAAAGTTTAAATTTTTATACTTTCAAGCTACACAGTACCGGGGTGAAGAAGTGAATAAGAAAAAGGAAAGGGATAAAGAGAACTAGAAATGGTGTCACATATTGGTAATAATAAAATGCTGACATAGTATAAAATTGCACGATAGTATAATAATATAATAGTAGCATAATATTCCTCAATTAAATAATTTGTTGCACATCTTAAGACGTTATATTACATAGAAACCAATAGAAAAAAATACTTTAAATTACCCATTTCTTATAAAGAGAAACTGCCCAAATGAGAAATATAGCAGGGAATATATCAAACAAAAATGACGCAATTACTTAAACATCCACGTAATAATCGTAATAATTAACAAGATATAATTGGAATAGAAAAATATCCACCTATATGAATACATGCGAATAAACTATTATATCCCAGTATATCATAATATATCATATCACTCAAATTCATAACGTAACAGATAATAACATGAAATAACATAGCAACAGAGCATAATATAATATAACATAGCATAATACAATATAACACAACATAGCAGAACATAACATAACAAAATACAAACAACATAACATTTCATATCTAATCATAAAAAGCCACACCATATCATAATACAAGTTAATAGTTAATAGGCAGCCACAGGGGTAAGCACCTGAAGTGTCTTTGTGATGTTCCTTATAGTCCTTGATAAAGGCTGGTATCTTGTCTGTGCCCACCATACTAGCATCCAAGAACTGCCATGGGATTGAAGTAATAAATATTAATTAATGACTCAATATGTATATTTAAAAAGGTTATATATATATATATATTATTGGAAAGGAATATAGGAAATTTAGACCAGGAAACATAAATAAGTAGGCATAATTACATTATATGTATGTAGTGTAAAATACAGTCTTCCGATATGTTTGATATATATAATATATTTAATATACGATTATTATTGCACGGAGAAGAGGAATTCCATTAAAAAACCCAAATGGGGCTATTGAAAATAAAATTTAAAGAAGGTTGTTTTGGTCGGAGCTACATTTAAGTATAATAATATTATATGGTAATAGGTTAATAGTGCAATAGTATAATAGTATAGTAGTATGACATGATGATATATCAATAGTATTATGGTATGACAGTATTAATAAAAAATATTACATCATGTCATATAATATAATCTCAGATTATACTATATCTTAATATACGATATCTTATACTAGCATGCCATATCCTACCTCCTTATAGGACTGTGTCCAGGTATGTATAGGCAGCTCTGTTATCTCCAAGGTAGTTTCATTCACCTTTTCTATTATTCCACTTACTCGAAACTTATTGGCTTCCTGTTATGTCGTATTAAAACTTTATAAGTGACTAATGGCTATATGATACATAGCGAATGAGTGTGCATTATAGTATTTATTATCTATTGGCCGATTTTAAAAATAATAACTTAAAAATCTACCTACATACATAGCAATGCTAGGCGTATTATTAATCATGGTGTAGATTTTAATCATACTTATTTAAATGCTACTAATCCGGCCAATTAAAACAATGATTATCCCAATACAACGCTTAATTTAGAACAACTTTAATTATCCCATATAAACTATGGTATAGATGGTATTCGATCAGATTGATACTTTATAGTAGAAATACTAAAAGATATAAATGAATTATACGTAGGTTAGTATGGCTATTATACCAATATAATATATAGCCCATGAATTATGATTGGAAGCAGATAACCATTAAGCATACTCCATTGGTAAAATCCACCAATCATGAACCTATTAAATTTGGCAATATATAGATCCATTAGTTTATAATACCTAGTAGAAATTCGTTGGAAACTCAACCACCAGTTACCGTGGAAAAAATACATACGATGTAAACAAAAACATATATATCAAGTAGGTACTGAAAATATGAATAAACATTAATAAATTGATGCCTTCATAGTATAGACTCCCTACTTACATTGTAATATTATTAACTCAGCCATAGAATGCACAAGTCGTTATTTAAAATATGAAATAGTGTATATAAAAAGATCAGGATATAAATAGAAGAGAGGTGATAAAATATCGGGTAGTGTAGTAATAACAGACAGTTAAATAAATGTAAAAATGTACAAAAACTGTCATATATGGTGTAATATAATATATTGTACACTCATTTTTAACTTACCACTTGGGTGATTTGACCCTTATAGTTCTTGTACCATGGAACCATGGGTTCCATAGGCTCATCTGTGTGTATTTAACTATATTTGAATACATACCACATATAATATTGTACTATACATTACTATATCATACTATGCCAAATCATCATACACCATACTATGCTTTACTATATACAATATTATAAAATTATCTCCCTTTATCCTTAATTATTTGACCATTTCGGCCGCCGTATCATTCTCTTTTATTCCATATTATAATGCATTAAATAATACCACATTATATGCTCAAACTACTCTTTCATTGCATCTCTAGTATATGTTCACATATCTCCCATGCTATACTACATTAGAATGCATTATATTATATTGCCGACAAGTACCTGACTATATCTTATATCTTTCACCATATATCTATAACCCGCGATTATATTTATCATGTTATACCATATTTATATATTATACTACTGTTTTAAAAAAGACTATTCTCTATCACTATTTCTCTTTCATATTTTACTATCTTTATCGTATAATGCTATATAATATTGCATTCTAATACATTAATTCCTGTTCAATTACAAATAAATGATTATACACTACAATAAACATATATCTTATACAACCTATTGTTTCTTGCAAATATTTCCTTTCAAGTCCCAACTATTATATAAGGCAGAAAAAATTGAAGTATATACACACATATTTAGTTGTCCTCGTACTATTTTTTCAATCTTTATCGAATTTACCCTCCTACATATCGTCCACGTTTCTATAAAAAAATATACATTTGATTTATTTAAACCAAATAAAATGAAAGAAAAGTACAAAGAAAATATATGACAGACAGAGGGAGCACGGAAAATAACCAAAAGAAAGACAGATACAAACCATGAATACGATGACGTATATTTGCTATGACCTCACGAGGGTTGTAATTGGGTATACTAGAACTCTGTGCACCAAAGGAATCGTTCGTTAATACCAAATAAGAGACAAAAGCTACATTTAAAATTATAAATATGTATTGGTATGTTATAAACTATCATAATATTGATCCCAATAAGGTCACTGATTCATTCCATTCGCCTTCTTAGCATTCTAACAGAGGTAATACATTAAACAGTTAAGTATGTAGAACTATGTATAATCATTCCTACAAACGCAGCTCTCTCCTTCAGGCAGGCCGCTAATCAAATATGCAGAAAAATAAAAATATGCCGTAATAATGACGTCTCATATCTATATCTATATATATATCAAAATATATAGGCAATTTATATGATCAGAGCAAAATAATATAATAGGTAATTCCTAAGACATCGGCTTAAATAACTTTACATTAAGTACTATTAATATCTTTATTTCGCCATCCATGTATGCACTCTCTCTATACAATTCTCTCACTTACAATGAAAATGTAAAATATATAGATTTATGATGGCATATGATAGTTGTTAAGATATACGTAAAATAATATAGTTATCTAAACTCCTACACCCCTATCCTACCTATTTATATTAATACTCGTATACGCTTATATATATATATATAGTAGGTACTATATTATTGGGTACATGGCCATTTATTGTCCAATATCATTTATAAAGCATGTTCTGTCTTAAAATACTCTATCAACAGACAGCCCCATTATGGCCTCCTTTATAATATTAGAATACTCTTTCGATTGTTATATTATGTATTTGTAATTATCTGGACGCATCTATTAATACATGGAGGTACACAGTTTACGATTTTTTGTTCGTATATATACATATATAAATACAAATATATAAACACACATAAATATATGTAAACATATTAATGTATAGTATAAAGCTATATATAAGACAATAAATTAATGTTTAATTAATAATAAATTATTTTACTTTCTATCCTACTTTAATTTTTATCTTCTATCTATTGGCCCAATTATGGCACTTCAAACCAGGTTTACTTACCCAACCAGTGCCGATTCCATCACTACCGTTAATTAGCACGGTAGGAATAATTGGTGCATAGAATTCTAAAAGAAAAAAAATCATATATGTAGATGTTAGTAAAAGAAGAGTCAATAATAGGCTGGGCATTATTTATTAATGTAGAATCCTGTAAAAACAACATATATATAAGCTTATAACATTCTGTATACAAGGATTTACCGGATAATTTTCACAACCTTCAGACCTCAACTATATGGCGCACAACCCTCGCACTCCCTCTGCCCAATTTTGAATACGTAATACTGATAATTGATTAATTACATATCATATAGATGAGCAACAATGAGAATGGCGCGATATAACAATGTATGAAAATAAACATATGTATAAATGAATTAAAAATAAACATATAAAACATAAACACATAAACCCTAAAATAATAAAACAATTATACAAATATGGAATCAACCCCATATATGAGTAATTAGAACTGAGATAGAGGTAGAGAAAAGGCAAGGTTACCAGGCTCAATAGACAGGCCTTCATCACTTAGGTAGTTAAGGAGAGGGTCATCATCCACATGGAACAGACAGCGGGACACTGTATTGAGGTTGGTGTAGATGTACCTGAAGACATACGTTAGTTAGAGTGTTAGGGATAAACATTATTGATATCTCATAATATTATTGTATATACATATATACATGGATACATGTATGCATATATACAACATAGCAAACCCAAGAAATCAAAACCAAAACGAATGCAACAACAAAAACAAAAAACAAACCATACACAATGTGTCTCACCCGACCTACCTGGGGGAGGCAGCATCCTTTCCACCTTGCAAACGAGTACCAAACTGACCATTGGGCATTAGGTAGTTGATGTTGTTGGAACCTACAAAGTCTTGGGCCATGTTAACAATGGTCTGACAGAGTGCCTGTTCACCGTGATGGTAGGAGGACTGTTCCGACACATAACTGTTTGGTAATTTTAAAGAGTGATACATATTTTGTTAATAGTATTTCAGATATGTGTGTGGTAGAGTAGTTGATACAAAAAGATTTGTGAAATTAAAAGTAAAATACGTGGGAACAAGGACGTATATTTACATGTGTATTTGTATGTGTTTTTTTATGTTTGTGCATGTGTATGTTTATGTGTATGAAGTGGTTAACAGAAAAAAAAATATATATTACATATGGGAAAAAGTGCACTAACGAAGAGAAAAAAGAGAAAGAAAAAAGAGTGAAGCACAAAAATAAATGAATACAAAAATAAAACATAAATATAATAATAAAATTTAAATTAACTAACCCTGCCAACTGGTTAACTTTAATTTCTTCCTTTAGTTTACGTTTAAAGCAGGAGTATAGAATTTTACGTTGACCGGGTTTAAGACCATCCACCATAGAAGGAATAGAACGCATGTTGTCAGCTGAGAGAGGGGATAGCACGGGTCGGTAGGTGAGTGCTGGCAGAATGGCTTAGATAAATATATATGCATATATATTATCTCTCTATGTATAAGTATAACAATATATATGAATATTGAAATATATAGATATATAGTCAAATAAATATATGTAAACAAACATACATGTGTACATATATATGTATGGACATTCTAACATACATGCATACCTACATGCATATATATATATAGTGAGACTTACCCATAGAGAAAAGAATCAGTTCCTTGTCAATAAAATCGGAGTAGCTCAACACATCAATATTCTGGTCCAAGTAAGTTCCTACAAATACCATAACACCGTGTCAGTATTAAAATATAATGCTTGTATGTATTTGGCAACCATGGTATTAGTTTATGTCACAATATTATTGGTTGACGACATTTACGTAGCAATACAAGAAAGACAAGAGGTTATTTTTATTTCTATTAAAAAATATTTTATTGAATTAGAAAATATATATATATATATATATATATTTCTAGAATATAAATATGAATGTGTGATATTAAATCAACACTTGTGATATGCAGCCTATTGGTTTATTTAAAATAAAAAATTAAATGATCAGTAAAAAACTAAAATTAGACTATTATAATATTATAATATAAATTAGTGTTGGCTATGATGGAAGTACTACATAATGGGTGACGTAATCATATAGGGAACATATTTGATTAGCCTAGAGCCAAATAGGAAATCCTCCCACGCATAATTTATTTATATAGGTTTATGTATGCATGTTTTTAAATCTATATATATTAGCAAATATTTTCCTATATAGCTCACCCTGCTGGAAATTGTAGAGCCAATCTTTGCGATCATTCACTCTGGTCTTGGCAAAGGCTAATTCCAGCTATAAACCACAAAAGATATTAGAAATTTCTCTATTAGTGGATTGCATTATATTATTTTATTTATGTTATGCTATGCTTTCAAATATATTATATTACGTTATATTAAGTTAAGTTTAGCTATGTATGAGTAAATCTATACCAATTGCCATAATGATAGAAAAGTACTAAATTGCATATATATATTGCTTTAGGTGTATTTATGTGCTGTAAGACTACATAGTAAAATTTAAAAGTGAGAAATAAATATACTTTTTTTTTTTTTAAAAAAAAAAAGTGTATTTGGAGTTTAGTATACTTGAAATTGAAGAAAACTAAACAAATGTAAAGAAAAAAGTGGTTCAATTACTTCACCCTTAGAGGTAATAGATGAAACAAACACCTATGATAAATAAAAGAAAAAGTCATTACCTACTATCTATTATGTACAACTATTGCCCACTACCTACTACCTACTCTATCATCATCTTGACTGGATTCCCACTCAAACTTGATTTGATGTCTTTGCATATCTGAGAAGTACTCCTTTGCTTCTTTCTGGGTTGAGGTACCCAGACCTGCACCAATTAGAAGCAATGTTAACGTGGTTATGTTGTCACATTGGCTTTATTTTCTATAAAAAAACAGCTATGTGTGGCCCCGTATTGCTCTCAATTGGTAGTTATGGGAATAGAGTTTTGATGTCCTCGGTTTTTTTATTTTGTATTTACAATTTAATTTTTTTAGTCAAGAATACCTATGATTATGTAAGTTAAATATAATGATTATAAGCTTATGAGATAAAAATACTACATCATTAATAAGTAGTAAAACCACAACAGCGTAGATTTGATATAATAGAGTATTATAATCTGATATAATAGGATACGACATTGTATAAAATATAATATGATATATTGTATAGGCGCAAAAAAATCACATGAATTAAAAAACGCTATAAAATAAAAAACAAGTAATTGATTGGGTATATGAATATAATAATAATGCAATACCTCGTGTGGTAGTAATGGTAGAATAACAGAGAAAGACCTGCCTTTGTAATACTTTACACGCCAACCTTTGGCGTCATTACCAGTACTATCCTTCCAGGTCTCGTACTCTATTGGTTCAAGGTCATTCCTGTTAGTTACTGTAACTATGGTTTCGTCCCATTTTTTAAAGAGACAAGGGTATTTTTACAATTGTCATTTAAAAATTACATAGTTCAAACAAACAACTTTCCTATAGCATGTACATATGACTGGTCATAGATACTACAATAAAAACATATACAGTGTAGCCATAAAAATGCAATTATGAGTACATGTTTTACCTATATATTTACATATAAATAAATAAACATATATCTATATACCTGGAATGGTGAAGAAAGACTTCACGGTAGATCCCTTTGTAGCCTTAATAATAGGAGTGATGAATTCTACCATAAAACCAGGAACCTATAGATGTGGGTGTAAGTTCTGTTACAATATATATTTCCATGAATGTATGTATATAACGAAGGAAATATATATATTCTTAGTAAGTAAAAGAAAAACTAAATACCAAAAAAAAACCAAGCACATTGTAAGAGAGGAAATAAATAATAATCATATATATATATACCTTTAATAAAGATGGCCAGAAATGGTGAACAAAATTGATGATTAATCCCTTGATATGGGAGCCATCATGATCCTGATAGGCCATATGTCATAGGTCATAAGGGATATGAGGTTAATGATTGGTACGTATTGATGATCAGTTATAAAATATGTAAGTAATCCATACTACTGTTATATACGAATAGATAGCGGGTTGGTATCTTAGTTTATATTACCTTATCTTATGTTGCGTTTTATGGTATGGAATGTGATGGCATGGTATGGTATCATGTTGTATTATGTTGTACTGAATAATATTATTTTACAATATCACATAATAAACGATCTCGTTAACAAATAAAAATATGTGGAAAGATTTTTTTATAAAAAAAGCCAGAAAGAAAATAAGTAATATGCCTCTATACTAATTTTAAGTAACCATAAAACATAAACAACTAAAAAAAAACAAAATAAATCATTTGAAACCAAGTTAGTTAATTACTCATTACACATCCATACCTGATCTGTCATTATCATTAACGAACCATATCGTAATTGGTCAATAGAAGTGTATTTCTTATTATACTGTAAGCCCAAGATTTGAACAAGGCTGCAGGGTAGTATATGTATGTAAGATTAGATATGTATAAATATATGCATGTATGCATGTATGCTTGTATGTAGGTGTGTGTATGTACATTTATGTATGTGTGTGTAAAACAGCACAAAAATACTCAGCTGGAAATGTTCCTCATAGAAATATTTTGTAGAGAGAAATAAGATTAGAGCACAGCCATACAATATTATGTTATAATTGTAATATATGCTATATTATGTGATAACAACCTTTATTGTATACTATGATATCATAGTGTACCACAACAAATAATAGACCATATACCTTGGCATATACCACAGCCTAAAATATACTATATACTATGCCTAAACATACCTCTTAATTTCAGCATTATCGCTAACCTGTTTGTGGGTAGCCTCTCGTACATTTAGCAGCTTTCCTCTCAGGGGGAATACACCGTAATAGTCACGACCTACTACACTTAGTCCACTGGAATAGTTGGCAGAGAGCAGTTAGTTAAAGGTTGGATAGTAGCACCTTATAGATTACGTCATGAAGAATCAAGGATGAGTAATATTATCAGACTATTACAACAGGCAACTATAATACATATATACATACATACATACAACATAAAACTCTGTATAATAAAATAAAAGCTTTGGTAAGTTTATGAAAAAAATAACTCTATAAATATAAATAATCATCGAAAACAAAGAAGGAAATAAAGAGAGAAAAAAGAAAAAGAAAAAAAACCCGAGTTCAAATGTATAACATAACATCAAAATATATAAACATTAGGTGAATATGGGCACACATAATATATTTATATAGGTATGCCAATAGCTTATGATATTATATATGGTTTGTTATAACAGTGAAAAGCATTAATTACCTATGCTCGGACATATTTTTTTTTAAAAAAAATATTTAATACTTTTTTTTTGTTTTTCCACAAGATATAAATAGAGAAACATGTTCGTACCTCACAGCCAACGCCTTGGCTGAATCTCCTTCTGTGACAATAAGAGTACATTTATAACTTTGACGAGTTCCAGCCATATTGGCATCGTCTAACTTGGGAATACCTGTCAATCTGCTCCGCTGTAAAGAACAGGGAGAGGCTAATGTAAGATTGTTTTGAGAATAGTAGTATGATAGTATGTATGTTTATAGGTATGTTTATATGTATGTATGTATGTATATATGTATAATAGTATGATAATGCACCACTACATATGCATATTATTTAATTATAGTGGAACACTATAAAATAATTATAAAATCAATAAATAACACATGTCACAGACTTAATAAAAAAAATAAAATAAACAAAATAATTTAAAAATACCTTGACCCCGCTCTGTTTATTTAAAACAGCTTGTTGTTTAAACTTGGCCCATGTAAGAATACGATCCACAACACCACTCTGAACCACAGCCTTGATGAACTGGTAAAAGAAATATATTGGTTAAGATAACACATATATATATATATTCGTGTATGTATATATGTATACATCTCTGTATATGTCTAAACAGTTGCGTTTGTTTGTTTATGTGTGTGTGTGTATCTGTGTATTTACTTAGGCATCCATGTATTTATGTAGTGATACGTATGTGTACATAAAGAATGTTATATAAATATAAATACCATTTTATATCACTGTAAACCATTATAAACAACTGGAAACCATTTAATATAACAAAACTAATATAATAACTAATACAGTAAGTGATTCTCTAATGAAAACGGGTTTTTGTTTTAATATTTTTTTCTAAGTGTTGTAACTCGAAAGATAAACAATTCTTAGCTAATATAAACGGTAACAATGATACTGGATGGGATATTAATAACTAAGCTTTTAATCCCAGAACAAAATAATTAATGTGTGGGCTGGAATCAATTCTATTGGGTATAAAGTTGATCTAATTAGTATTAGATAGATAGCACACACTATCATACTAACCTTGTCGCTCAGATTACACTCAGAACCAAAGGCCTTAGCACGTAAAGTCATGTTCTCTTTCGTTTGACTGTCAAAACTGGGATTCTCAATCATACAATTGACAAACACCCATATCTGTGATGGTAGATGAGAAACAATATAAAGGTAAATATTAGAACTGACCACTAGCCAATGAAAATAAGGTCAAGCGACACCTTAATATAACCGTGGGGTACCATTGTATTTTATCCTTATTTAGGGTTGATGCACTTTTAATTTATTTATTTATTATTATTATTATTCATTGCTTGTTCATTATTCTACTATTTCTTTTTCTTGGCTAATCACTGTAGGTAGGTGTACACAATTAAATTTTGGCGATGTCTTTTTTACTAATTGGTATATATATATCATGGCATATAAACGCACAAAGTACTTACATGATTCTTAATCTGGAATGGTTTGACAGGCACAGCCTTATTCTTTTTCTCTACTACAGCAGAGAGTTTCTGAACCATTCTGCAGCCATGATAATTAAATGTTAACAGCTGAACCCGTACGATTGGACTGCTTAATGAGTAATATTATTCTTTAAAAGGCATATGTTGTGGAATATATATATGGTAGGTTTGCTGTTTATTATTTATATATGTATAATCATATAGATAGTATATAAAGTTATAAAATAATAATAGATATAGTAGGCATACATAGGGTTATTCATTTAATACACGCACATATATATAAAGTCTAACCGTACACTAATAACAATAAACCATATAGCAATAAATAGACAGACTTACTGATCAGTCACATAATTCACATGGCTCCCTCCCTTGGTGGTTGCTATGGCATTCACAAAACTGATTTGCTGAAATTGGCCGTCGCTAACAGTTGCAAACACCTGTGAAATAATAGGAAATGATTGAATAATGCGATGAGACAGATGGCATGATTGGATTGGTCTATAAAATAAGATAATTAAATGCAAACTAATTGGTATGCTATAATCGCTAGTGGGTGGTTGAACTATTATACAGTTACAGATAAATATGAATATTGCTATTTTACTAAAAAGCATTATATATAATGCATTAGGCTGTATTATACAATGTAACCTAATAACAATATATTATATAATATCATAGAAGACATATATATATATGTGTGTATGAAATAATAAAGCTCATCCTATAATCAGTTGCGCTATAAAATTATCATGTACGTTATGCAAATACTTACCTACCTCACTCGTAGCCTTAAAGTATTTGTAAATGTATTTATAGATGTATATATAAACAAATGGGATTGTCATTGCAGCTGCAATATATATTATATATACAATATATATTAAAACGTTTCATAAGGCTATAATATATATAAAAACACATAAAAGACAAATAATCTTATTATAACCCACATAACAACGCAACACAATTGAATGCTAGCACTAGATTAACTAACCTCCCAGCGATCGTTGACCTTCTCATGTACTACGGGTGTCTCTTCCCCATCCTCTCTGTTGGCTTTCTTGAGGTAGAGCTATGGTATAGTTATAGGAGGTAAATAAAGGTAGATAGGCATTGATATATACAGGTAAAGAGGGAGGGGGATATAGGAAATAAAAGAGAAAGAGTAAAAGAAAAATAATATTACTGTGAAATTGAAATATCACACCATACATACAGCTCTATGATTGTTTGCTTTACTACAAGATATGACTGGGAGAGGAGAGAGGGATTATATTGAGATATGTACACATACATAATTATGTATCTACAAATGCATATATTAAGGTATCGATATAAATATAGGAAAAATACTAATAATCAATAAATATCATAAATATATAAATACAAAGCAATACGTACATCCACATAGTCTTTAAATGAACGAATAGCAACGCGTTCATTGTTGAGGATGACTTTGACGTTATTCTATTGGTGGGGAGAGAGGGATAAAATATGTAAGTCGTAATCAGAAAAAATTACCAATGGGCCTATCTTCAACTTAGTCACTAGTATCCAATATAATGTAAGATAAGAGGCTAATTCAATAATTACTACGGATATCCAATCAGTAGATTATATTAAATAAATTTTATTTTAGTTGATGGGGGATTGTAACGTGTACTGTAGGATTATAGTTAAATACAAGTAGGCACATATACTTCAATGTATACATATATATATATATATATTTTCATTTATGCATATATCATAAAACATTAACATATATAGTCATACAAATGCAAGAACATATGTCCACAGGCTAGACTTACACTAAATTAAAATACATGATTTAAAAAAGGTTAAGCCAATAGTGACAGAGAGCTAATATATTTATAACCCACCAAGATACCAGCCATATCATAGGCACGCTTAGTAAACAGGGCCACTATATCGTCATCCAAATGGGTCATTCCAAATCGGGCCAAATCGGGTCGGAAAGAAATACAAGTATAATCCTCGGGTTTCTTAGAACTATGTAAGTATAGGTATATTAAGTTGTATATTAGATTACATCGTACCATCTATCACACATTACATTTTACTGTTATCTATCATACTATAATATATCATGATATACTAATCTACTAGTATACTAAAGCACATTATAATATAAAGTCTATGCCACACAATATTTTATTAATACTCTATACAATATGAACTTATTAATCTTATCACAATGACATGCTATAGCTATTGTTTAGTATAGGTAATTTAACCATACATTATTGATATAAAGATGTATCTATATGCAGTTATATGTGTGATTATATATATTGCATAATATATATGTATGTATAAGTATATGTATCTTGAAATAAAAATAGATACATTTAAATAAAGATATATAGCACATACACATACATACGTACATACATGTATCTATACACACATGTGCCTTTATATATATATATACATAACCATACACTTATCTCCTATTTTTTTACCCCTACTACCTACTTTTTAATCTCGGGCTTGGTCTTCACTGACATGTTTTCGGTAAAGGTCTGCAAATGGGACAAGTTAAAATCAAGTTAAAATCAAGTTATTATTATTATTATATATAGTGGTATTAAACTATATATTTGTATATATCTAACTGTATGTAGGCCACAAAACACTTCACTGAACTAGAAAATCAAAAAAATAGTTAACAATTACTATAACAACATAATATAAATTAAATAGTCACAATTGAAGTCAGGAAAAACACATACTTGTATTTTCTATTATATCTCCTAATAGCTATCCCACAAAACTATACTTAGATGGCAATTTTAATATATAACAAGAGCCTATAGTGTCATTAAATGTTCTTATTTCCATAGTAACCCTTCCTACCTGACGATAAAACTTCTTGGTGTCCTTATTGGATGTTTCCACAATAAATTCCTTGCTGAAAATATTACATAGCTTGGCACCATAGCCGTTACGCCCACCTGTCACCTAGTTAATTATACCAAAAAAAGTTAATCTATCAGATATAGTTATGTTCACGAACTCAAGTGGGCATTAATAATGTTGTAGAGACTGGTGGTATGTCATGCAGTGGAAAGGGCAGGATAAACAATTATAAAGGAGGAGTGCATTGCTAAGTGAGATATTAAATATGCAAATAATATATATATCGCGATTTCTCAATACTGGCCAATCAATAAAAATATATACCTTCTTCTCCTCATCGTCATAATTGGAAGACGTTAACAAGTGGCCAAAAATAAGCTCAGGAACATAGACCTTTTCTTTCTGATGCATCTCTGTATATACAGTAGAGCATAAGGATGAGATAGTGTAGTAGACAGATAATATATACATAATGTGTTGGTATATTCTGGTATTAATCATTGTAAAATGCCAATTGATTTTTGATGTACTGGGCTTATTATCAACGTTAATTGGAGTACAATAAAAATACTAATAATAGTAACAGTATTAATAATAATAATAATAATAATAATAATAATAATAATAATAATAATAATAATAATAATAATAAT
>NAOQ01000096.1:139686-153982 GCA_002751075.1 Ichthyophonus hoferi | reverse complement strand
TATAGTATAGTATAGTATAGTATAGTATAGTATAGTATAGTATAGTATAGTGTAGTGTAGTATAGTATAGTGGAATAAAGTTTATATAGCATAGTATATATAGTACATATGGTAGAGTATAGTACTATAGGATAGAGTATATAATATGGTACTGCAATACATATATTATAATTATATACAGGCCTGAGTGTCTTCTATATCCTATACCACTATTACTATCTCTTATACCCTCTTTCTAAACTGTGCTTTCTCTGCCTTTCCCTCTCCTTTTTCTCTCTTCTTTGTAACTACCCCTCCTATCCTCTCTATATGTTCTATGTTATATACATCACTCATATTTTATTATTTTTATTGGATTTTATTGCCATGTTTCTATTGGTTGTAATTATATCATACACTTGTTCGCCAATGAGATGGATCTGTTAGTTTTATACTTAATGTCCATTGGATCATTAGTTAAACTAAGTTGTTTAAATTCAATATCCAAATTAGATATCATGTCTAGTGTGATATATTATCAATAGAAAGATAGGACACAATGATCATCCCAATGATTGGTTTAGTAGCAGGGTAACCATAGTACCTGACCTATTTATGGTATATTTAAGACCTTCCATGGTATTTTTAAGTTAGAAAATATTACCATTTGTAACTTTTAATGCATAGTTATAATTCGTGTATATGTCACGCTTTTGAAAAAACTCCTTTTCCCACTGCTACAACGGTGTATAAGGTATTTCAAATTATATATATAATTTAAAACTTTATAATCTTTTGATTAAAACTTTTAAATGTTAATTTTAATTTTAACGAATCATATATCATATATTTATGTCATAGTGTGCTATATAATAATTAGTAATAATAATACCATATCCCCTATACAATATGATAGAAAAGATACATATGAATAGTTTAAATTTCACAACTAACATTATTTTGCCCATCTCTCTCCCACTCGATCATAACCTATCCCAGGACTTGGCGCGAAGCCCCACGGCCAATCGTAAAGAGGATAAAATGGATGGAAACTTTTCACAGGAAATAGATTTGATTCGTAAGCGGATGATGATTGGCTACATGTGATGGTCTATTTATAGACTTGTATAGACATATATATATACTACTTAAAACTCTATAGCCTTCTATTTTAAAAAAATTAAATGCTAAATTAAATGTATTTATATTTATTTATATCTGATTTGCCATTGTATTTTTAAAATTAACTGATTATAAAAACTTTAAATCACATGCATAGCTATATATACAGATATCTATATATAGTCCACCCAATAATATCCAACTAGGCGGAGTATATTCCCTCTTTCCTAGAATAGCATAAATTTTAAACTGTAATTCTAAGTGGATCTATCACACAAGTAACTTTAAATTTATTTATCCAATTACTATGTTGTATATATATATATATTCTATTTAAAGTCATATATTATTGGCTGTGATTTTCATACTTGGTATTAATGACATATTTTCATTGGTTGTTATCAATTATTATTGGTGATTATTTATAGGCACTACATTGACTATAGATCATGGTATATATAATATAGATATTATATTGCAATATAAATATAATAATAATAATAATAAGCTTTTGTTTACTGCGCTCACCACCTAACACCATTGTCCTACGCTAATTGGCTCCATGTCACAGAGCGCCTTCTTGATTCGTACTTCCAGATAGTCCGTAAAAGGGTGCAAGACAGTGTACCTAAAGCTATAATGCTGCACCTTGTTAACTACATGAGGGACCATTTGCAGAGTGGACTGGTAAGTAAAGGAAGAGGGGTGGGATAAGTATAGGTATGTATATATATATATATACATATAGGTTATAATACAAGGTAATACAATATAATACAATATAATACAATATGATATAAATCAAATATTTCAGTATACCTGACTACTGGCCAATGGGGGTAATGCCTCACAATACCTTACATGATTTTAAATAAATAATAATACAGAGTCCATTCCATTATCAATAATACTTGTAGCTTCCATTTATGGGCTCACTATCACACTGGAGTAGGTTAATCTATTTTAATGCTTCTATATGGTTGGTTAATAGGTGTCTAAACTCTATGCACCGGGTCATGTCGAGGCCTTATTGGAAGAAAATCCGGTGATTGCCAAACAGGTGGGTAGCTATGATTGGATGTTAGATTTAAAGATTATAATTAAAATACTCTGAAATTATAATATTATCATATATCATAGATAGGTGCTGCTTGTAAGCCAATAATAAAGAGGGAAAATGTTATGTGATATATGAATATAGTATAGGAGGTTTATAAATAGATAAGATAATATGGAGGTGCATGGTTGCTGGTTATATATTTAAATTTTAATTAAGGTAATATTAAATTTTAAAATAGAAACATTACTGGTTTATGAAATGTTATATTTATGGTAGGTGGTCGTATAATATATTATAACATAACATAGGATATCTGCCTTCCCCTATAGCCCTATATGTATATGTATGTGTCCATTATTAAGGACTGAATGCCAATTAAATTACATGAATAGGCCAGGCCACAGCTAAAGCCAACCTATGTTTACCTGCTAATTCGGCGATTAACATTATATTGTTATATTATATTATATTGTGTTGTATACCTTTACTGATAGACACTGTATTCCTACACACTCTATTCTCTATCTCTCTCTCTTTCTCTCTCTCAGCGCAAGGAAACAAAGGAGGTCATAGATGCACTTAAAAGAGCTGATGTTATACTTAACAGCATCAATGAGCAAACTATATGATAGAGAGTGTGTGAAACTGATAGATATATGGATAGATGTATAAAGTGAAAAAATGTATAGTGCTATGTATGATGTATGTAATGGTTTAATGATTAAGAGAATATCTCTAGCTTAATCTTAGATTAAAATTAGATTAATTTTCAATGAAGATTCGATTAGTCTAATATTGTAATTTGTTTTCGACTTAACGTGCCGGCAACCTAATACTTAATCTTGATTGGGTAACTATCGGTTTGGGTTACTTGGTTCGATCCGAATTGGAATGTGAAATTGGTGGCCTTACAATTACACCTTTGTATTAACCTGGTATGATTATCAGGTGTCATTATGACGTCACCTAGGAGTGTGTTTCCTAAATAGCAAATATTTTGAGAAGGTGATTGGCTCCCTATATATGTATTTATATGGCATAATGTAAATTAGATTAAATTGCAAGGCTGAACGCCAAAGGGTTAAAAACGATCTAGTAGATTAAGTAATTGATTTTTAAAAAAACTTTAATTAGCCTTAATTAATACTTGGAATAGTGATGTAACCTTAGACGCTATTTTTTACAACGGCTCGATATCATGCCTATGTTGATTGGGGGAAGCTATTTTATTCATAAATTATTAATGGTGAGTTACCTAATTAATTAAGTTAATATAATTAACAAAGCATATTTGAACATATTTTCATAAACATATTTTTGTTAATCAAAGAAATTGAATACCCATTTATATTTTATTAATAAAGTACTTTGAAAAAAATTGTAAAAGAATATGTTTGGAAAGATTCAAGTATCCATTATTTAGCTACATACCATTTTCACTTAAGGCCATTCGGGTTATTTGATCCGGGTCGTCCTACGTGGAAATGAATTAATAAACAGGAGTTTCACGCCTCTCCCTAAAACCGTTTCTGAAAAATAAACGGTGGACTGTGAGTGGTTATTTGGGTACTAAAAAGATAAAATAGTTATAATGAAATGGTTTCTATATCTGATATTATATGTGTACAAGTAGTATGTGTATGTTTTAAAAGATATATTATTAAATATAGGAAAAGACTATAAATATATACATATATATGTAAACATTTTATATTATTGACTGATGCTACTATTACTGATATTTTTTCACTTATCGATGTTAATTACTGTAGTAATTATTATCTTACTGTGTTGTCCTTAATATCTTACTGTATTGTAGTAGTTATTCTTTAGAAATTAACTATATCCAATGGTAGTTATGGATTACAATTTTCACCATAGTAAATAATATTGGTGCTATCTATAAGATATAAGTGGCTAATGGAGTATAGCTAATAGCTACTTTAAAACTTAAGATAAGTAAAACGGTTGATAATGTGACTATTATGCATCTACCTATAGATATCTGTATAGTATATACAGCATAATTCAATATAAGAAAATACAGGATCCTATGACATACTCTAGTGCAGTTTAATTGAATAAAATGCATTTGAAACAGGCATATATAATACCATATAGCACAATATAAGGCAATGCTAAATAATCCAATACCGTATATGTAAAATATAACATATATATGCAATATAATTGTGCAGAACTATAAAATAATAGGTAATGATATATTTTATTACAATTTCAAAATACAATACACTAAAATATAATAGTACATTACCAAGAAACATACAATGACGTTACAATAAAACATAATATAATACAATAAAATACATTGCAATATAGTATAATATAATAGAGTAAGATAAAATATAATACTTCCTTGGGCTGTATATATATATATATATATGGCAATACATTTCAATACATAACATTGAAATATAACATAAGCAATACTCGGTTATAATTGGTTGTATAGGCAGCTAGGCATTTTATTTGCACAAAGGCAGCGAGCTAATAGAAATTCAAGAAGAGCAAGTGAACATTGTATAGATACGTCAATACAAACTTTTTCTATATAGTTCTTAAAATAACGTCTTTTTATGTAGACGAATAAAGTTGAACTTTTGTTGCTATGGTGATAATGGTATTAATCAATCATGGCCTCTAAACACCAATACCATATTAACCATATCATTGGTCGGAATTGGGACATACTCCCTCAATCACATCGCTCTAACTAACAGATAATTGGTTTTTAGAAAGAATCTGTTACTAGAAAGCGAGAGCGCGCTGTCTGACTATGGATAAATAAGGTAATAGTATATTTTTACGTTCTTATACTGTTACAATATTATAATGATATATTAATTACAATAGCATCTTAATATTATAATATAGTTACATTATTATACTAATATCATATTATATTTTTATGTCATTATACTATTACAATACTATCATAGTATATTAATTACAATAAATAATAATAATAATAATAATAATAAATAAATAGATTACTATATATATATACTAATAACCTATTACCCTAATAACTTAATTACACCCTAGCAACCTAATTTACATACTTCAAACTATCACTTGATATCTTTCCATCAGGTCCTTTTATGGAACCAGGTAACTCGCTTGCTCCTTTCAATACTTGAAACTTCCAAGCATACTCCGCCCATTTTAAAAATCCTTCCCAATCTATCATTCCATTACTATAATCATCCATAAATGCTATAGCTTGCTGTAATATAGACGCATCACATGGCCATTTCAAGTCATTAAAAATACTTTCCAGTTCTTTCGTATCTATAAAGCCTATATGTTCTGTACCATATTTCAAAAATGCAGCTTTAAGGACAGGTTGATGGGCCATGGATTCTGCAATTTCATCTGGTGTTAGATGATGTTGAAGATGATGTTCATGTTGATGCGGGTAGAGTAAGCCTGTAGTATGGCTAGTAGTGGTAGAGGGTATATGTATACCTTTTTTTATTTGTTTATTTCGTCTTGGGGAGGGATTAGGGATGGCAAACACACTTTCTTGTGTACGTTGCATTTTAGGTGCAGGTGGTGAGAAGGAGGGAGTATTAACTGGTTCGCAGTGTGTTCTTTTGTAAGGTTCCGGGTTATGTTTTTCAAGTCCTTTATATTGATAATTTTGTGGTATATGTTGTTGTCGTTTTTTCTCTACTGTTTCCATCATAACTGTGGTTAGAAAAATGCAGTGTAGTATGGTATATGTACAATAATAAATAAACCTAATTGTGATAACACCTACTCAGACAATATAAATATATGTATATATAGATATATATGCTGATAAACCTACATAATAACATAAAACACTGATAAATTTAGTGATAATATGTAGTTAAGTAATTATAACATTTTCAGGATTTCAGTTATTTTATACAGAACCACTTAAGCGGTCTAATGGCTCACAGTATACATTGGTCCGACCCATTTAACTCTACCATTCAGATTAAGTTTTATCCGATTCAATACAATTATATTTACTATTATAGACTATTGTCTGTGTTATTTATATGTTATTATATACAATATTATACCCACTATCTTACTTGTCATTTTAGATGATGTGAAGTATATATATATATATATATATATATATATGAGTAGATTAGACATAAATGTAACCAATTAAAATGTTAATTTCGAGTCGTTTTGAGGCTACGAACCAACTCGGGTGTGAAATTGCGGCTTATGCAACCTTGTCACATTTTTTGGTTGTATAAGCCAATACAAATAGTGATTGCTAGATAGATTAACTACTTTTACCAAGCCAACCATAAAATACATTCAATAAATAGACAGTAATGTGATACGGTATTTTATATAATATAATATAAAATATACCACAAGAAACCGTTTAACTTATTAATATAAAATATAATCTGAAATATATATATATATATATACTGTAAGAGGTAAAGGTGATCATGTTAGTAGATAGGATGGTATAATAGTATCAATAATAAATATTCTGACATGGGTGACATGGGTCATTGCTAGGGGAACAGCTTAGGATAAAGGACAGGTTAGCCTATATTTTAAGGTTCTAATATTTATACTTAAAAGACAGTAGAAAGATAGGAAAATCCTAGAACAACTGTATACTCTGCATCCTCACTCTTTTTTCATTTTGACCTACATATAATAATCAGTGGAAGAGGAAGTTCTCGATAATGTAGCATAGTTACTTAAATTTGTCAGTCCCATTAAAATCACATCAAATATTATTAATAAAAGATGTAGTCTTACATGGAGGCCGAGCAACTTGTTCTAATAGGAGATAAGTTTGTATATCAGCTAATGATTAAATATAAGGAATATAGATTAGCTGTTGAACCAATTATACCAATGGTTTGATCAAAATTATCTTTGATCAACTATAATCTTGGCCAATAAAGTAATCTCGTTATTATCATTCAAATTATAAGTCAATTCCAGACTAGCAACTCTTGTAATTAACTAATAATATAAATAGTTACCATGAATTATAATAAGCTGATAGTAACTGATCAGTAATTACTCAGTTTCATGAAGATCCTCACTGATAAGGAAATACAACAACGTCAACGGTTGGTCATCTACAAGGTCCAAGCGTTTAGCACGTACTATGAAGATCATAATTAAGAAAGTAGAAAAATGTATCGTTGAAGGTGGAAAAATTGGTAGAGTCGAATTCTATGCTTATAGAAAGAGGGCTAGAGAGCAAACGCGTATTTTGAATGATGAAAGTACTATTAATCGTAATAATTGGGATAACGCAAGAATTGGTCGCGTTGACCAGGGTGGTCGGCGTAGACGAGAGAGTAGAAAAAATAGAGGTGGATTTAACAACAAAAATATTTCTGGTTTTGAGAACGGTGAGCGAGTAAATTTTACTTGGCCTAATCCTGATGTATCCAACAGAAATACTAAGCCACTAACGTCTTACTCCAGTTGATCAACCAATTATATTTGACAAAAAAATAGTGTCGAAAATGATTCTTCTCGGTTAGCAAATATAGAATTTGGCAAAGACAACGTCTGAAATTTAAATTGCATTTTCGATACTTATAATTCAACATTTGTCAAATTACAATTTCCAGCGTAACTAAATATTGTATTAATACATTTTCATACCTGTTTCACCAGATACAAAACAAATGGCCGTGATTTGGGAAACTGGTAGCATATGTGCATGTTTTAGTGATCTATGGTATTTATTGAACTATAAGGTTTGTGACCGATCATCTAAAAATATTGTTAGCTGGGGTAATAATACCAATACCAAAGATTTTGCCTCCGGGGTTGGATTAGTAACAATAAATTGTATATATATAATGGTTCTTTGCACAACATCACAATCAATACATCAATAGTGTAGGACATCTGGAATCTCTATACATTTTCTATTTTCATTTTGAGTGATACGACTTTCCTTGTAGATGGAGTTACTCTTTTTACGGAGCCAGATGACAAATGTAGATTCTTAGTTAAGACACAATGGTCTAAAACAAACATTACAAGGTTGTTATGACAAATTTTGGCATCTTTTAGATAAATTATTGTTACCAATGACATTGATGGACAGCGGTTCGCTTTCAGTTTATAATCAAAAATTACAGAATTAGAGCTCCATTTCTAATATAACTACTTTTTTTAATAAAAAAAGTATTTATTCAGGAAAATTATGGCGCTGTAACTGTTTTTGTCAGCAACTACCCAACGAAAATTAAGACGTATTTCAGATTTGGTCATTCTTTGCAAAGCTTAAAATAAGTTTTTGGTGAACTGGAAAATCTAGGTGAAAATGATTTATTTGTTTCACCTGCCCAATAGACATGTCAAAAAATACTAGTTTCTCCCAGCTTACTGATGCTGAACCACGGAAAGTTTCTTGCGTTTATTTTATGTTCCGAGGTAAAATAGTCCCGAAAACGGTCAGCTTTCCGAGATGTGCTATCTTTTATTGACTTATTCAGTAGATATTTAATTATATTTTTGTTGAAAACAAAGGATAAAACCTTTACTGGATTCTAGGGATACCACGCAAGATGCTCAGCCCGTCATAACAATCAACCTATCGCTTCCTTCCTCACTGAGGGTGGAATGGATTTTTTTTGGAACCAAAGCGTCCAATACCATTTTTTTTTTGTTACAACTTATTCCTTTGCGTTACAAAAGACCGTTAACTCCGAATCAACACGTAGTTTTAATTAATTTGTCGACACATAGTTTACAAGCGCTTACATTGATGAATTAGCTAACGATCCGCCCAAATAAGGACACAATAGTGTAAGACTATCAAGATAAGACAATCCTAGTGGATTTCTGTGATCTTTCATGATTTGCATTAGCCAATAAGAATATTTTGAATTGTTCCCATTTAGATTATTGAATAAACTGGCCTATATGTATTTTAATACCAATTAAATCTATTGTATTAAGTGTCACACCGCTAGGCAATGAGCTTAACGTAAAGGCTCATTAAATAATTACACTATTCCCATAATCTTATGATATCAAACTTTTACCTACTCGGATCTATCAAAAAACCTACATAAATGTATAGCCATAAATATCTGGCTAATATTAGAGTAATAGACAACAGACTTGTCTTAGGCAAGATGCCTAAGCTGAAAGTTCTGGACTCAAAACATAAGATCCGCAATGGCTTATTATAGTCATTAGAGCTCTGCCATTGGCTGGTTGAATTTGGATCGATCATCTTGGATTGGCATGTAACACCAATAAATTGCACTAACTATTTTTCCAGACCATATATGTAATAGTAATTGCTTATGATTAACTAAAATAAGGCTGGGCATTGATGCACTTGTACTAACGTTTCCCCAGGCACGGTCCAGTATCTAAAGGAATACGTCGTAATAAACGAAAAAAAAAAAACATTGAATGCTTTGGTTCTAACATAGCTGCTCACAGTGTACTGCACCTTTGCTAAAAAGTGTCAAAAGAAACCGTGCACAAAGAACACATAGAGATAGAATCAAGTCTGTGTTTATAATTGCCATTTTTTGTTTCTTTTATGCTTTTTTACTGCGGTTTACATTTATTCTGGTCTCCTTTCTAAAATGGCTAGCCCTACCTTATTTGTGTAATTACTTGCAAATTGCCTGTTGACAAATTAATCTATGAAATTGAAAGATATTATCCAATTAAAACATTATGCAAATAAATCATTACGCAACTAACCAATGTTCACAGTTACTGTATGAATTTATTGAATTGGTATCTCCTTATCAGTAGTAGAATTTAGGAATTGTAATAGCCACAAGATAAAAATATACATTTATTGGATCCTATATAAAGTTGTAAGTATCTCACAGGTTTGAGTTCATACATTCTCTCTACGTCTATCGGCTATTATAAGAAGATCCTGTAGATTTCAGCTTATATAGTAAGTATCTCGCCTATAATAAATAATAACTATAACTATAATTACTTTGCCTCGGTTTTTGATGCAGCCAAATTTGATATGTTCATCATGAAGTTCGAATACTCCCTTATATGATCCGATTTTCTAATATTTGTTATAGTTTACATTGTAGTAAAATAAAATACCTAATATCAACTTGAGAAAAATCATTTTGGAAGTTTATATATAAGTGATATAAGTGATAAAGTTTTAACTGCGATAAAACTATGTGATTACTAATCTCTGATTGATCAATACCAGGTATACATCACAGGCACAATTAAAAAATACATTTGAAAGAGGAAGTAAGTGCAATAATAATCATCTTGACATCCAAACAGTAACTTCGATTAAAATAAACAAAGACATCTTAGTGGTATAGTACATACGTATGTTAAGCATATGATCAAATTCCTAAGGTATACCGTAGTACTAATGGTACCAATCGAGGTAAACAACTATCATTAAATTATATTTACAAGCGTGTAATTAAAGTACTATTCTATGATACTGGTTTTTAAGACTTGTTTGCCTATACGTTTACCCCGATGGCTGACTTTTAGTTCTGTCTAATCTTTAAATTAAATTCAAATAAAGTAGACCATTTGTCATAACAATTGTCATTACTTGTGTTTATATTATATTTGGTTCGTTTTTATCACAACAATTTTCATGTTTGTATGCTTTATCTCTGAAATTGCCAGAGCTTTTTCAAAACTTAATGTAACCTAACTACTATTCCTATCCCATCCTATGCTATGCACATCTTTATGCCTCCTGATATTTATTTCCTATCTTTAGATTCTTTCTTGCTTTCCATAGGGCAAATTCTTGATCTTTTTGCTTTAGTTCGTTGTCATTTTGAAGTAAGTCCGAACTGGTAGGATGATTGTACAAGGTCAGGGGAAGTGTAGAGATAAAGGGTCGTTGGGAAAGAGAGAGAGAGAGAAAGAAAATGTTAGGGGAAAGGAGAATAAGTCACCAAGATGTTAATATGTTAGGTATAATAAGGGTTTGATGCTAGGAAATAAAACCAATAAACGTTGAAGTATTATATAATTTTCTTAGTAACAAATAAAGCATGTTAATTTATTGAAATAATTCAGAGTATATAAGTAATAGTATATGATTAGGATAGTTTGATGATATGATATAATAGCATATTATTATAATAGTATCCCAGTATCATAGTATAACAGTATAATAGTATAGAAGTATGATCATACAATAATATGCATATAAGATGATTTGATAATATATAGAAATATACATTTCTGAGAACATACATAGGTACACATATAGCATTTTTTAGATAGATATAAATAAACGAACCAATTAATAGATACAGTTAAAATTATAATGGTAAATATAAATTTCCAGCGAACCAATTATTACCTTGTAATATAAAGATATATTGTAAAGGACATAAAGCCAAGGACATGTCCCCCAATCCAGTATGGAGAAATCTCTTCCACTATGTAGGATTGGTGGGAATGAATTTTAAAAGAGTGCTCACTTGCAAAATTTCATATATATGTGCATATTTAAATAAATCAACTATGTATTATCTTTTAGAATGCATATGCATTTATATTGTTTTACCTAAAATAACAGATTTATATACATATATATATCATATGTAATTGTGAATGTTACTAGATAGTGAGACAGAACTGAATATTGGTGATGCAGTTTAAACTAATATTGGTGCATTAAAATAACCTGAAGGTAATGAAATAAAACAATTAAAGAACAAAGGTATATGTCTGAGAATAAATAAAAATAATAATAGGAATAGGAATAGGAATAATAGTAGTAATAATAGTAATACCAATACCACTATTAATAATAATAAACATAACTATATAATCATATAATGAAACCTGAAGTTATGGCGTTCTTGGTACTCTAACGCTTACTATATTCCTTTTAGATTTTAATGGCATAACGCAACTAACCTATGGGTAGAAGCCAGTACCAAGGTGCCAATGATATTGCTGTGCCAGTATTGAGGAGCATGACGTCAGAAGAGTCACGGGCCTATATATGATTGCAAGAGAGAAAAAAAAATAAAGAAAGATATCAAACAGGAAAGAAAAAAAAGACAGAAAGTGAGAGAGAGGGAGAGAAAGAAAGAAAGAAGAAAAAAAGAAAAAAAGGTAAAAAAAAGGAAAAAGAGACAGAAAAATAAAACAAGATAGAGAGGGAAAAAGAGGTATTAATAATAATACATAAGTATATAAGAATATATATGATAACTTCTGAACTACATAAACATTATACTTATACTAAATTACTATAGAACCTATATATCGATGAGAGCTATATAGCACCACATACATAAATATATAATTGAAAATATCTCTCTATATATAAAGTATTGTGTTATATTGTCCAATATATATAAAATATACAGTATATATTACAAATAGCTACATATAATTATAACTAACACAAACCCACGAATAATAATTATTCTTTAATTCTAGCAGCCAATCATACCTTATGATGAAAATAATTATAGAGTGTCACAGAGGCCCCGACAAAGTAAATTGGAACCATACAGGTAACCAATGACGTTCTAGCACCATATTTTATCACCTCTATATTTAACAATGAAAAACAGTGTTAGTCGTGATATACCATGAAGGAGAATATCGTATATTATCATAAAATATAATATTATAAAGCATTGTCTGACACTGTATATCAAGATAACTTGTAATTACACAATATAACAGAGCATAATTAACACATGTTACATTTTAGTGTGTGATATTATATTAATTTAAATTATATCATATGATGCAGTACTATATTATACAACATAATATAATATAAAATTATATTATAGCACGTATTATGCATAAATGCACATACATATATACATACATATATATATATATTTATACATACATACATACATACATACATACATACATACATACATACATACATACATACACCTATATATCTACATTATAGTCATCTCCTATGCTTCTTACCTTTAAATGGCCTTTTGGCTCGTATACTTTCACAAGTACCCCATACCTACCATATTATAAAATTCATCATTAGAATAGACTAATAGAAATGAAAAGAATAAAATCATAGGTACGGATAAGGTAAACCAATAAGATATTACAATAAATAACCAGTTAAAAAAATCAACAGAATGTATAAAATATTAAGATCATCTTGAACCAATTATAATATCGGCCATTTTTACAAATATAACCATCAATGTAGATTCAGTAGGTTATACATTAACATATATACTTTACTCTTAGCTATAGTTCATTTCCTTAAGTAAATAGGTTGCTATATTTCATTGAAGCATTTAGTTATATATAACATAGCTTTAATCCTGATTTAAACCAATAGTCATAGGCTTAGCATATTTTAATATTACCTATGGACCAATTAAACTGTTTTCTTTATGGTGGACCTTAAATTAAACTATTTAAATGTTTTTATAACCTATGCTCAATCTCATTGAAGACGAACATTGTATTTTATTCTACACCAATCCTAGATTATTACCTGATAATCCCCCTACCCCTTCTCAAATTTAGGTATCTAAACATAAACCAAATGGTTCTAGTAATAAATAAATCGTTAATTATGTCACGCTATTAATAATTTTCATTCATTAAGTAATTAATATTAGATCACCCATTGGTCCAATTATAGTGGTATATCTAGATAGTATGGAAGATCTCTCATAAATCTTTCTTGGCCCCTATTCATTTCAAGTTTAAATTATTTTAATTTTAATTTTGCTATTTCATTTCATTTTCACTTTTCAATCTCCTATCATATATCTTATCGTTTATAAATTCCAAGTACAAATTACACTATATAAGCGTCACAACAACCCACCAGCCCCCCAGCCGCGGTGTGAAAATAAAGCAGCAATCCTGATTCAACAATGGTAGATCTAATACTATAAAATATACTTGACTGGGCCTTCCTGTTCTTCTCTGCATACCTGAAATTCATTAAGCCACACAATCACATCGTTATTTCAAACTTTAAATTTAATTTTGTTACACTCATAGAGAGATTATTTTATATATCACAAAGAATGAGGCTGGTTTGATTGGTTGTGGGTGGGAGTCATTTTAAAAATTATTATAATAATAATTTTCATAACGCACAGACATATATATACGTACATACAT
>NAOQ01000096.1:122495-139145 GCA_002751075.1 Ichthyophonus hoferi | reverse complement strand
TACATACATTTATATATCGTCATATATCGTCATAATGACGTACCTTTCAATTAGCTCCCACTCGGCTGATCCGTTATCAGTCCATCGTTTTTCCGGAGGTAGACTGAAATAAAATGATTGGTAGTGTATTTATTTCAAAAATAATATTCTTGGTTGAAAGCTTATGTTTATATATATTAACATACTATACTATATTATGGTATGACGTCATATTTGCATATATATTAATCCATACTTACTCATATATTGTTTTGAAAATAAGTATATAAAGTATATACCATCATACACCTATGTATATAATATATATATATATCTTTATATACATAAATAAGCACGTACCTATATACCTATATATCTACCTACCCCTATATTTGCCTAGTTATCTACATAGCTATATACCTTTGCACACCTTATTGCTTCAGCAGCCAACAGCTCTAGAGCAATTCCCTGACTTTTTCTTATAAGGTATTTATTTTTATAGAGTGATTCCAGGGCTAGAATAGCGCCTGCTTCACCCAATGGCTGGCGATTATTTCCTAAAAAGGTAATAAAAAAGTTTATTGTGAGCGTTATTATTGGTCCCATTACAAATGCTATTTTTATTATTCGTAATGTCGTTACTATGGGTATGTTGAATTTTAACTTTAATTTTTATTTGGAGAAGAATGACAGTGTCTTTATTGCCACGACACATTTATAGGTGATAAAATATTTTGAATATAAATATGTTATCTTATTGGTTATGGGGTAAATATTAATTGTCTTAATAAGTCCACACAAGTATATATATATATACTTGCGCAATGCATGTAATACATACATTCTATATATAATACATAGATATATAATACATACATTCTATATATAATACATAGATATATAAATACATACATTCTATATGTAATACATAGATATATAATACATATATAATATATATAATACGTACATAATATATATAGACACTGTAGAATCATGTTCCACCTGTAAATAACATAAATTTGCAAGAACCCTTTTTTACCTACCTACACTAGCCAAATTGCATATAATATTTCCCATTTTTCGTCGTACAAATAAGGAATTGTTGCTATTATTACATATATTTATGTAGTGCTGGTGTTCACCACTGGCTACTAGACGAATCTAAAGAGAAAAAGTGATTGGTTTTAAACGTATAGTTAAAATTCAAAATTAATAATTAACTACTTAATTATAAAAGAAATTGGATGGTATAAAGATGCACATGGATTAAAAATATAATGATTATTTAAAATTTTATATGGTATATTATGTAGCTATAGTTACTATATATTATATACTTATTTATACATTATAATATATAATTACGCTTATTATATCTATTCTACCATCAGATCGTAAAGGCATATATATATACTACAGTATTTATCTAACACTCAAATAGCACTAATGCTGCCCAGTTTCTCTTCATTTCATTTAATACTTAGTTTATAATACTTACTGATATATTGTAATGCAACCGTTATATGACATTTCTATTTATGACTACTAATAGCTTTACATAAAACCCCGTAGATATCTGGAACACCTCATGATATAACCCACTGATTACCCAGTCAAATTCATTAATAAGGCAATGATTAATTATATTTAACATCGTATTCATAAATATAATTTTAATTCCAAGTCCACCCAATACATTTTAATCATTACTAATTATCACCACTACTTGCCTTGATTTCTTCATTTCCCGTACTAATGATCTCCAATAGGGAGGCTGCAGAGTTTCTGATCTCAGTTGGCTTAGATGTGGATTGGATGAGTGACATAGGTACAGATATGTGTTAGATTACAATAAGATGACAATATGATAGTATTATAGTATATGTAATAGTATGTAGGATAGCATGTAGAATACGATGTATAATAGTATGTATGATAATATGTAGAATAATGTGTAGAATAGTATGTATGATAATATGTATGATAGTGTGTATGATAATATGTATGATAGTGTGTATGATAATATGTAGAATAAAATGCATGATAGTTTACACAATAATATGATTATCTAATAGTATGATAGTGGTACATTTTTATAGTGGGATATTATGCAGGATGGTATGACAGTATTTGTGATTAATATTACTTTTTATACACATAATATTCATAAGAGTGTTTATATATTTGTATAAATGATACAACAAAGGTATAGAAATACATGAACATATTAATTAAATGGTATAATAATAAGATATGTTTAGTAATATAATAGCTTTATATATACACATCTATATACAACCGTACAAGAATATATCTACACAGAGATAGAATATAAAGATGAATAATTAAATATAAATAGAACAAATATATAAAATAATAACCACAGTAGTTATCTTTTTTATAAATAAAATAACTAAAACTAACACCTCTAAAGATATTTCTTTTAATAATCATATTTATCCTTATAACAGATTATAACGTAACATAATATAATATAACAACATAATATAAAACTAATAATTATTACATAAAATAAAATTTATTTCTTTGTCTATAAATATAAGTTATTATGCTTTTTGTCTAATATATTGTTGGTAAACTATATAAAATGTATTTATGTATGTATAATAGTTAATTAATAATGTAATATGCTAGTAACAGTAGAAAAATCTACCAATGACAGAATTATATAAAATAGTAAAAATTATAGAAGGCATGTGATTGGATAAACTAACCACAGCCATGGAACAGGCCAATGAGCGTAGTCTCTCCATATAGAAAGGTTGGCTGCACATCATAGCTTTTACATTATCTGTACGTATTTTATATACGTTTGTTATATATGTATATTATGTATGTATATTATATAAGTATATTATATAGATGAATTAGGTATATATATATATTATGTTAGTGTGAGAGTTAGCGTACACATTGTATTAATATATTATGTTTATATTATTCCCATCTTATATGTTTCCCATGAACTGTATATCAAGTATATATCATATTTTGTATAGGTGCTAGTGTATGATTATTTTATTAGTACCATATCATACATATACATATACATATACATATAAATATGCATATATATATATTAATATTACTAAAAATATGTATTAACCTACCACCATATTGGGCACACTCCACTGCGTTTCTCAGATCAATCTCTATCATATCCAAGTTATTTACTAGTAGCTTACCTGCAATACACCAAACCATATTATTCTATTTTCCAATTGCATTTCATTTATATTCAGACAAATTCATAATACTATTATGCTTTGTTATGTTATGTTATGTTACGTTACGTTATGTCATACTGTATTATACTATATTATATTATATTATATTATGTTATATTGCATTATGTCATATCATTCAAAATCATAACAAAGCTATTTTAATTCTCTGCTATAGACGTTGCTGGCCAAGGATTACGTTTAGCACGGACAATCATGTCTATACTATAAAACCAAGACATTGCAAATATGCTTAATATAAGTTTATAGGTTAGAACATACTAATTATAATTTGAATAAAAAAGACTATTGGCTAACCTGAACACATCCATCTAGATCAGAAATTAATTAACTTAGCATAGACAATTCCAAACAATTATAAATATGAAATGATGTGTATATGCCACATACGGGTATATATAAAGACAGACTACCTGCCAATTACTTGGTCAAGGCAAAAATGCAACCAATAAAATGGCCGATGTAGCTTATTAATATATATATATAATTTATTGCCTCATAGCTATACTACAATTACAATTATAATCTCGCTCTAAAGTTTTAATATAGCTCTACTAGAGGTTATCGGCAGTTTATGTACATTTAAACATATATTCATATATCAAAATAGTTTTACGTGCATTTATGTAATTTTATTATAGTTAATACAATAAAATATTCATATATTTATATAAATTTAACATCAGCGCCCACGCAATATTAACAACCAACCAACGAGTGGATATAAAAATTAGATCATTTATAATACGCAAATCTTATGCCTAAACCTACTTAATGCTCGATGAGGATTTGCAGCCAAAACTGTGGCTCTTTCTGGCACGTCATCCCATTTAAGGGTAGCCACTGGAAAATAAGAAAAAAGATCAATTATGATTGGATAGCGTTTTATGATATTATGGTGTTATGGTATTATATTTAATTGTGTTGTATTGCATTGTGTTGTATTATAGTGTCGTGTAGTGTAGTGTATCGTAGTGTGGTTTATTTTATTGTATTGTATTGCATTTTTTAATGTACTTTATTCTATTCTATTATATTATATTATACTATATTATATAATAGGATAGAATGGGATAGGATAAGAGAGAATACACAGAGTATGATGTATTGAACATCACTGTATTACTTTACTTTAAAATACATTACACTAACTATATTTTTTAGATAACATTATATAACGCATTGCAACACGCCACACGAACACCGGATTAGCAACAATAAAATCTAAAGTAAGATGATAGTATAGTTTATATAAAATATTATACTTCACAAAATACATTGCACAATATAACAATATTTAAGCATCTTTACAATATTAAACCATACCACAGGTCTAATACTTACTGCCAAATACTACGGATAGCATTATCCAATTTCCGAGTACTATATACCACTTCATACGCTTTACAATGGGTGGCTTAATATCCTCTTTCATCTTTTCATAGAGCTCATATTGTTTACTTTTTGTTGCTGTCTTACCTTGCAATGCGGGGATGGTAGGCTGCCATAGGATAGGATAGGATATGAGAGAATAAGTTAAGTTTAGGATAATTTAAGATAAGGTAGAATAGGATAGGATAGGATAGGATAGGATAGGGTAAGATAAGATAAGATATGATACGATAGGATATGCGTACATATAATAAGATATGATAGGTTCTGGTCTACATAATTTTTATCTCACTGTGTATTTCATCTACGTATTCCCTTTAATCTATGTTTTAAAGTGAATATAAATGGGGTGCATTAAGGTGTAAATAAAATAACATAAATATAATATATAAGCGATATGTTAGGTAGATTATCATGTACACGGTCAGATTACATATAATATATAAGGTGTTACATATATGTAGTATTGTCTTATATTTGATTTCTTTAAAAATACTCACGAATTCCCTGCCTTTAGATATAATAAAGTAAATGATATAGTGTATGAAATATAATAGATAATATGTAACATACGTAATATAAACCGGTGCATATATTTATTAATATTGGTGTTTAATCAAATTAAACATTTATTCACCCAATCCAAAACCTCTATAATTTTAAAATAATTAAATAGTACGACCTTAATATTGTCTTACCTTTTTAATTGATTGTTTTGCTCCAAACCCTGTTTTCGATTGGATGCTGTACCATCGTACTACTATGTGTAGTGATTTAACCGCAAGTTACAATATTATATAAACCAATTAATAAGCGCGTTTAACTCTATGGTCCAGGTCACATATACAATCTTATGTTATGTTATATTATATTATATGTTTTTCTTCACAATGGAAAAACAACTAGAAATTCCAGATAAATTCCTTTAAAAGGCAAGAGAAAGATCAATTAAGCAGTAGTATTGATATATTAATATATAAATATAAAATTGGTCAACGAATATACATACATACATAAACATACTATCTTTCGATTTTTTCTGAAGATATTTAGTGGTATAATTAAACAAAACAGTAGACTGTAAAAGGCCACTCCTGCCATTTCTGTAGAGTAGGGATTCAGGGTTAAAATGCCAAGATAGATTAGATCATATTAAAATATTAAAATGGTTGGGTAGCTATATTTTGAGATTTCTGACTGATTATATGTCACAAGACTAACGTATTAAAACCTACATACTTGCAAATATATAGAGATTTGCATAAACATAAGTAAGTAAATTTAGGGAAACAATTGATGTATATGGTGTGACTTGTGTTAGAAGTATACAATAAAGAGACTAAAACGAGAAAAACAAATATAATTATATTATTAAAATGTTCTTTTTAAAAAATATCACTTTATAAATATGTAATCACTTAAAATGATAAATATATATGTGATTATATATAGGATCATGAAACAAATTCATTATGTCAGTCTGTGTTTGTATATAATCCAATATAATATGATATAAATAATAGATTATAATATAATATAATATAGTATAGCATATTATAGTAAAATATAATAATATGAAAGGTACTATAATATAGTATAATATAGTATAATATAGTATACACGTATAAATATATATAGCATATATATTTTTTACAATGTTCAACAATAATACCTGGTGGCAATAGTTGATAAAAAACGTGAAGATATTTTTGACCTAAACACTGGCTGACAATTTGTTAGAGGCATTGTGCACGATAGGAAACTAACCTAGGCGTGCACAACTATTATGTATGTAGTATGGTATATACAATATACGTATTTTCTATGTGTATGTACTATAAATATAGTGTATGTATTAATTCTTTATTTATATGTGTATATAATATATATTATGCATATAAAATATACTATTATAATATATATATATGAAAAGCAGGTTTTAAATCAATATCTTAGCGGTGTGATTATTTACTACCTGTGAGCCGTGTGAACCAGATAATTTATAATCGCCTATCATTATTAAACATTACATTTAATATTTCCATTTGAATGGACTCCATTCGTGTATGTAATCTTGTTATCCCTGGGCTGTCCAATGGCTGGTATATATTAGTTTAATATTTGCCGCCAAAAAACCACATATGGACTTACAAAGAGTACAGAATAGACTCGAAATAACCGAGTATTCTAGGGGGAATTTTAATTATTATAGTTATAAGATCAAACACAGTTATATTTTTCGTCGAAAAAGTATATAAATATATATATAAATGCATTACAACAATTGAATATAAACATTGAAATTGTGGATTAAACACATTTAATGAATAACTTTATTACACCTCATCACCATTGCAGAGATAGATAGATATACTATATACTACATACACTACATTATATTGTAATATATTGTAGCATATATAATTAATATGGTATTATATTTTATATTATAAAGTGGTTTATATCAAAACAAAATAATATATTCTATTGTAATAATGTAAGCTTACGTATCTATCTTTTCTGTTATGAAACGGAAATCCAGGCCATATACGGCAGATATAGGATATATCCATATGTATACTACATAGTATAGTACACACAGTAATAGTATATTGTTAGCAATTATGTATTATATAGTAATAGTATGCTAAACGGTATACCCATATGAAGCGTTTGCGTCTATCTTTACGGAAAGGTCCCAAGACGGTCCCAACCGGTGTCAAAAAAACCCATGTTTCTACTCAGTCCACCCATACAACCTCTTTAGAAACTATATATGCTAGTGTAGTCAACGCAGAAAAAAATGAAAATCTTCCTAGAAAAAATAATAAAGAGACCCCCTCTAATGAAGATACAACGGTGAAAGGGAGTATTCAAAAAACAAAATCTTCAGAACACTTTAATGAACCCAATATACATAAGTTTGTAGGGAATAACTCGTTTGATGAGGACTGCCGTGAGGCCTTTGGGCTTAACAATAAGTTAGGTAAGTAATAGGAAGTCAATGTTTCTCCCCCTAGTGCTATACATTCTTTTCTTGCTTTATACTTTCATCTACGTTACTTCTCTATTTCTTTCTTTCTCTGGCATTTATGCTATGACACAAATATGCACAAACACACAAGCAGCCAGGCATATATACCTTTTAAAAAATACACCCCTATTCGCAAATATTCATATATATTTGTATAAAAATGTATATCTACCTTCCTCTGATAAGCATTTTCTTTTCTTTTTTTCCATGTTATATTATATATTTCTCTCATCTCCCTTTCTCTTTTGCCCATACTGATACTAAGCGGACCCCTTTCTTTTAGTGCTTATTCCTTCTCATATTATCTCATTTTCACGTTTAATTTTTATCTTCACTTGCCTTGGGACTCTACTTACATTCTATTTATGTATCTATTATTAAATAGGCATTCTCTCTCTCTCTCTCTTCCTCTCTCAATTTTTCTTCTCCCCCTCGCCACTCTATCATTACTTTACCCCTCTTACTCTCTTACCTTACACATACAGTATTTCCTTTCTTCCACAGTTTATATATTTCTATTCTTTCTCATTCCCATCTGGTGTCTTTAACATTTAACTCTTTTTATATTTAAATCTAGCTGGTTTTCACATCTTTTAAGCAGTTATTCCCCCTCTATCATTTTAGCAGTTTAATTATACTCATTAATATTCTTAATGAGTTTAAATCCTTAGTTACGGGCCAATGATTGGAGGGCTTAGTATTTAATTGACAGTTATAAATATATATATTCCGTATTGTAGTTGAAACCAGAAAGATGTGCATATTATAGTGGTAGGAGGATAAGAGAGTAATAGAGAAAGTAAGGAAGGAGATTTTCATTGAGGGTGTGTATGGGATGAAACAAGATAGCATAATACATTATAATACAGTACATTATACTACTACTTATCACTATCTACCACACACTATCTTTCTAATACCTATATATTGCCTTTATATACTTCCTATTAATAATAATATCTCCCCTATCTCCATCAGACGAACCGGTTCAACCCAAGTCCGAATTGAATCATCACTATGGCAATGACTATGATAGCCACCCACACCAAGCCCCATTGGTTGATTCAATACATAGATTCTCTACAGACATCAAGGATATTCCAGTTCAGACCAATAAGAACACAACCACAGACACTATTACCCAATCAACGACCAGAGCCCCCTCCAATCACAATACGAAGATAGCAACCCTATTAACTGATACCCCACCAATCACTTATAAGATAACAGATCAATCCAATCAGGTGCATCTATATGATGAGCCATTCTTAGTAACAGCTATCAATGAAAATAAGGAGACTGTACCTGACAACCACAATTTATTAGATACCAAAATTAAAACTGAAGTTACAAATAGACCACATCAGGTATCCAATCACAATGATGATAGTCACTTGACTATCTTACCTAATGTGGACGAGGGGGAAGTTAATAGGCTATGGCAGACAGTGTATCAACCAATCAACACCCCTCCATTACCATATAGGCCACTACCTGGCTACATTGTAAGGGTTTAAATTACATTGGGTTTCATATATTTGTATATATATATGTATGCATATCTGTATGCATGTACGTAAGTATGTTGGTAGGCGTGTATGTATGTAGGTATATATATGTGTATAACCTCATGAAATAGTCAACTCGGTTTTTAACAAGATTATACATTTCTATCTATAGCATGTCGATCATGTAGCTTTATCATATCATGACCTGGAACGGTATTGGCTCATATATAGATTAATCTATTTGATCTGCCCAGTTTCATTTTTATCTTATGTCCTTTTATTGAATGATTTTTGAGGTAAAGGCGTGTATATATAGAATTCTTGACAGTCTTATTATATATTAATTAATTGGTTAAATCATTTAGCTAAACATAATCTAACGGGAACGCATAGGATAATTAATATACATAGATTTAATTATATAAGCCTGAGTGGCATAGTTACAGTATGGGACTCTGTGTGGAGGTTATTGCAAACATTGATATTAGCTCACTTGTATTCTCTCCTGTTGCTTATCATTCTTTCTCTTAATTACAGGACACACTAGACCCTAACAACGGCATCATATCCACCAATCGTCCATCAACACACTGGAATTACCCAATAACAAAGAGTCTAGAGAGTCAGTGTCATCCGTTACTATGGCCAAATCCATGGAACCAATCAATGACCATATCTTATACCCCGCTTCCACAGCCTATATATCGTATATATCAACCACCTATATTATCTCCTAACCCGCCAGGTAAAGACACATCCCTATCCTTAGCTCCTCCAATCATTGACGTCCATTCTACCCCTAATCACGCGATCTGTATCTCTGAAAACAACATATATCAGCTATCTGATAGTATTGTTTCATTGGAATCTCCTCTACATGCACATAACAAATCTACAGCAATTGGAAATAAAATTTCTGATTCTATTATTAATCCAATAAGTAATTTAAAACAGGAATATCATTCGTCTTTAATGCATAATAGATTGCCACCAGCCAATACCGAATCAGGAATGGAAAGCGAAGCTGATGTAGTCAGTACTGCGCCAGTAGGGGTTCCGATTGAAAAGCCAAGTGTGACGTCTAAATTACTGATTGTTCAAGATGTTGTAAATAAGAATGGGAAAGAACTACCTACAGTAGTAGCTAAAAAGACGAATGTATTGCCAACTGTGGATTTGCTGCGAAATAATCGGATTGGACCTCCCAATACCACCAATTGTACTCAAGGTGAACACACACTCAAGGCGGTATCCAATGAAAATGATTCAATATACAATGCACATGTTAGAAAAGCAACCAATAATACCTCTAGCAAGTGGCCTGACACACAAACCCAATTAGAACAAAGCGAATCAATGTTACCGTGCAAAGGGAACCAATTAAATCAATTGGAAAAAGCTAAGCAAAATGTTTACCGTGAGAAGCAAATGGACGATTATAAAATTTTAAATAACCAACAGGAAAATGATACACTAATGAAAAGAGATTTAATTGTTAACCAATCAAAATTTATAACTAGAATTAAAAATAATACCAAGCCATCACCCTACGCAAAAGAATGTGTTCCCACCGAACCATCTCTCTTTTCAGATCCGGATAGTGATAATGAAAGGACAGAGGTAGGTAAAAGGGACCACAATAACCAACCTGTGCGCCAACCTATCCAATCTAAGCTAATATATAAACAGCCATCACATGGTATTAGTCAGTCAACAAGCACACATTCACCTTTTGACTCTAATTTATTTAATAACGCCAATGAAAAGCAAGAAGGTGTGAAGGGAGGAGGACGGGGGAGTATTAAAACTAATGTGAATCGTAATGTTAACAAAGGAAAAGGACCTGGAAGTATAGGAAATAGACAGTCCACACTATGTTTTGGTATGCCTATGGGTGTGGGAGGGGGCGGAGGGGGTAGTGATGGGAGGCCAGCTAAGAAGGTTAAGCAGACAACGCTAACATCGGAGGGTCTATTGAAAGGTATGTATTTCTGTGTTTATATGTAGTTATATATGCCTTTGTATTCTTACACGCATGCAGTCACTATTATACTAGCTTGCATACACATTTCAACATATGTACTTAAATACACCTATAAACAATTATATTCTGATATAATGCATTTATATATACACACACAGGAACTAAGATACAACAATGCCCCATCTGTGGGACCACCCTACCCCAAGGCATTAGCAATCAAATGCTAAACGAACATATTAATGAGTGCTTGGAAAGTATGGGATCATTTGACTAGACTATTTCAATCTTCCTACTTAAAACATAAGCATAAACAATGGTAGGACTAAATTGATTTTTAAAATTAGCTTTGGGGTTTACTTAATCATATTGTATTGATATTCTAACCCTAAGAGTCTGGACGACGACTTTGTTTTTAAAAAAGATAAGAAGAGGCGGTTTATTTTTATTGATAGGTATGCTTACTTGCATATATATATAACGTATAATCTAAATATTCCTATATTCCTAGTCGTTCAATTACCTCCTGCCACAACTTAACATAAATAAATATTTCCTTTACTACTTCAGTTATAATCAAGTCATTGCATGTATACGTAGGACCCAGTATCACTGTATTTACAGGAGAAAACAAATGAACAACAAATAGGTTTTAGACTGGAGCCAAGGAACCAAAAACGTAATAAAATAAAAATATAGAAGTGAAAGCAAAGTCAATAATGACGAATACATAAATGATAAACTATGTGTAAACTAACGTACTATTGTATATAGCTGTATATATATATAGTGGAAGGCAAAATAATTATAATCATACTTATTTAATTTTAAGTTGTTAATTAAACTATGTTCAATAGACTATATCTTAGGAGTATGAAGGTCTTTCTGATATAGTTATATATACAACATAGATCAAAATGCTTATAATCATAATTAATTAATGTTTAATTGATCATGAACCTATATATAATTTACTGTATCTTTTAAATATGAAAGTTCTCTGCGGCAGAGCTGGCAAATGGATTCTTACAGTGAAAGTGAAGTTCTTTAGATTTCATCTTGATTCTCGGATTGGAGTTGTGAGCTACCGTCCAATATAGATGAAATAATTATTCTTGAGAGAGCTGAACTTAATAATTACCTCCAATCAAACGACTGTCATAGAGCATAAATAATTTGCAATGATATTTCTGTTGATTTCAGTCTGTGCAGTTATTATCTCATTAATTATAAATGGCAGCCGAAAATGCAAGCAGGGAATTAAATAAAGGTCAAAGAGACAAAGGAAAGACCCAGTCACTGAGAAAACCATCCAATACTTTTTAAACATAGCATGCTATATATATACTATGGTTATCTGTTAAAGAATTAATTAAAGAAAAGATATTAATAACCTAGTATTAAGCAGTCAATAGATTTAGATTATATTTCTTTTTCACCTATGCTGTATATGTAATTCTATTTAACAATTTCTTGCCCCAATATATTAATTTCAATTACCAATAGTTAGAATAAGGTAAAAATTAACGTTTTATTCCTATTACCCAAGCCCTATCCCAGTTGCATATATTGTATAATATAATGCAAGATCTTCAAGTGAGGTCTATTAACCAATTACTTATTGCGTTGCAATTTAGTAATGGGATCATTTTAGGATGATGGTAATACTATCGAATCAGTGGTCTGATTAATAACTTTGTGAATATTGTCAGTATATCCTCTGATGACTTTCTACTTTTAAATAATGGCAGTGTTAGATCAGCTCTGCTCTCTAGTAGAGGTCTGCTGTATTTGTTTTTGTCAGGGTTCACAGCAAGTGAAGGCCTCCCTGAGTTATATTATGTACTTTAATTATCTAGATAAACATATTTAGAATGTATATTGCCTATAATGTCACTAGCGTTTCGAGTTTTGCTAGTATACTAGTTTCTATCAGTCACAATATTATGACAGAGCTTTAGTTAATTGTTTCTTTATGAATCATTAAATAAAAAGGAAACAAGTATGTATATAAAACGTTTTATTTTAATCATCAAGACTCGGTTTTCTAACAAAGTATTTAACAAAGTAATAAACCGTTTTAGTTTATCTAAATTATCTTTTATTTATATTTCTACATACACATCCATCTCTCCTCTACCCTGTTGGGATTGGGGCAACTCTCTATTGTTCATAACCAAGTGATTTGTCCTCGGTATTGTAAATTATTTATGCTATAATTTTTTAATTTCATTTTATGCTGCAGTTACTATTCTACATATATTTGGGGTATAGTTGTAAACTTAAAGCCGAGAATTGGAATAAAATAAAAGATGCTGATTTAGTTATAACTGTTGGAACATACGTAATTTGTTACAATAATTCTTTAACTAATTAATTGTTTGTTATAATAGAAGATACATATTATTTTTGTACTATCTGGTATTACTCAATCTTAAGTATTATTTAGCTAGCATGGAACGACAATAGTTAAATTATCTATCATATCTACATAGTAAGGATTTTTATTGAAAATAATTCCTGTATATGATATTAGATATATCATTTGATCCAAATTCAGTCTCACTACATCGCATGTGTTTATAATAGTATAAATTAACCAGTGTGGTTGAGGTGAGACTTATGGTTTTGTTTGCCCTACAGTTCACCACTTGGCATGGGATATTATCAGAGTAACGGCATAAGTTAAAGAGAGAGCATGTTTACACTACATTTTACTGCTCCAACAATGATTGTAGAATCAAATCAATATTTCAGATTTTATTCCAAATAGGGAACTGTTTTGCTATGTAAACATAGTATAGTAGGGATAGCTTGCCAGTTTATTAATCAATTTATAAATGTTTGATTTATATCATCTTACTAATTAATTAATCTGTTTATCTGGTATTGGTAAATTAATAGTTACCAACCTCAGATATGTTCTGATTGGCAGGTTTCGATTGTACTAGCTATTTGGTTAGACGAATATAAAATAGTAATAGCCAATAATATTAAATAATTATAGCTATATAAAGAAATATCTGAATTGAATGAATATTCTTTTTAACATAATAAACAAATGAGTTATTATTAACTTCCCAACAATTATTTTACGAGTTATGACTATCCATTCTATTGCGTTGTAAATGCAGGTATATTTTGCACTTTTGATAAATAATTATTATAGATGAAACTTATTACGTGCGTAGACTCCGAAATAAATCAATTCTCTTTTTACCAAAGCCACTATTAGACACGGTGCAATATAGAGTAATATGCCCTGTCTTTATTTTAAGCCGTTATCCTGAAAATAAAACACGTCAGGTGGCGGATGATCGTGTAAAAAAACTGAAAACCTTGTCTCAATCATAGAGTGGTTAGTTTATACTATTCTAAGCACATATGATATAGTGAGACTGAACTCAAATTAAACTGCATACCTCTTATGGTCTGTTTTAATGAACTCAATTTGTAAAGCTTGTTTCATCATCATCTGGAATTAGGCTCACCCCATAATAATGTGGTTGTTAAGTAGCTGCTGTAGTTGAACTAGGTCCACTTTTCATAGCAATATCAGGAGCTGTAGCAAATCCGTAGTGAAAGGAGTCCAAGGAGAATCAAATCTCTTTTAGTAATTCTTATCTCCAGTTTTTAAAGTTATAGGGAATGGGAAAAATAATTATAAAATGGTCTGCTCAGTTACATGTAGCTGTAAATCGGTGATGCAAACTTTCAAAACAAGAATATTTTTTATCTTGGTTGATAAGCCAGATTCAAAGCCAACCCACAAAGCCTGGAGGAAAGTCAGAAAGTCACTTTTTTGTTTAAATCAATCCATGCTAACTAGGGTTTATAGGTTTTTAATATAATATACGCTTAGAGATTGATTAAAAAAAACTAAAATAAGCCAAAGTATATCCAATGTTGAAATAGAAACTGTTAACTAAATCTTTGTTAACAATATTTTAAAATGTGAAAAAGTGATATACGTTACGGCCAAAGCATATAATTATCTTACAAACTATAAAGAAGGGAAAAGTTAAATGTTGGAATTCAATTTTGTGTTTATTATTACTTAAAACAAACTAGGTTCAGCTTACGAAACAGTCTTTAGTGTTCTCTAATGCAGAGTAACTACATTGGAGCCCAAGTGTAGGTATTTAAGGACCATGTCCGTTTAAGATATACTTGGGTTTCAAGACTACGCTAGTTAATGAATTACTTAATTAGCTAATTAATCAATTAACTGTGAACTTATTAATTAATTAACACTTGCGATTTTATATAAGTTGATTATTAAATCTATTGTATTTTATCGTTTATTTTTATCTACCCATCCCAGCTCTAATTGGTTAAAGGATAGATCATTCAAAATAATTATTGGTTAAAAACGAACTCTATATGATGTGTTATAAACGAATCAGATATTGTCAATTCGTTACGTTTATATTATAACTTTTAAGTAATATACAGCAATAAATAAACGTCCTAGAAATTTTATTAGACACGTACTATTATGACAATATATATCTAGAAATTGTGTAGGGCAGGGTAGTGTAAACTGAGGATTGGCTTCCTAAACAAAGTCAGCATGGGCATGGGGGGTCTAGTTGATATGATTTGGGTAAGAATTGGACGATGCCTTGTTCGTAGTTGTTTGTCATTGCTTATGTTCTTTAGAAAACATGCTTCAATACAGTAGGCCATACAGTGCAGTCTTAAAAAATACACTTATAACTCTTTATATATACCTAAAAATATATATATACACACCTATATACATATATACTCTCTAACCCCCTATCCTCCTATGACCCTATACTATACGCCTTTACACATATATCTAAAAACATACACCTATATTTTATCTATACCATATACTCCTCTCTCCTAACCACTACTTCCACACATCATAAAATATATTACCACTCCGACATGGTTGTAGAAATACTAAACAATACACTAACTCACAATGGTAATACACATTTATATATATGTATATATCACCTCTTCCTTTCTAATACTTTTGTGTTTTCACTCACACGTTTGTTTATATTTGACCCATAGAATAATGTAAGTGATTAAATTATTAACTGTGTCCAGTGAAAACCCCTATTTATAATTTTCATTTGCACATTTAAAAATTGCTTAGCTAGATAATACGTAGGTATTATTGTTTATTTGATTGGGGTTGGTTTTTATTGTTTTATTTTCAAGACTTATTATATGTTGTATTGTGTTATGTTGTATTTTATTGTATTGTATTGTATTTTATTGTATGATATTGTATGATATTATATTATATTATATTATATTATATTATATTGTATTGTATTATATTGTATTGCCTTGTATTGTATTGCATTCTATTGTATTATATTGAATTGAATTGTATTGTATGATATTATATTATATTGTATTGTATTGTATTTTATTGCATTGTATTGTATTATATTGCATGGTATTGTATTGTATTGTATTGTATTGTAATGTATTGTATTGTATTGT
>NAOQ01000096.1:68448-96101 GCA_002751075.1 Ichthyophonus hoferi | reverse complement strand
AAGGAAAGCAAACATGTTTTTCTTATATATTGAAACAAGTAAATCCATTTAAAAAATCATAAAGTGTAGGTATTGAGCTTTTAAAACACACTATAATATATAAATAAGTAATTCTATTGGCGAGCCTACTTAACAGATAACCAATCATTATTATTATCATAATATAACTTGACATATAAAGTACACTAGTATAATGTATTGGTATTGTTTTCACGTTATATTTGGTATTTATTTTTGATTTCATCATTTTGGTGTGTCTGTTGATATTACTCCACTGGTGAATACTATATTTATCCGCGCCATAAACAGGATATATATTATTATAAGATTATTGCTGTACCGAATTATAATAAAAACATGACATTTTGGAGCAGGTGCTTTCCTTTTGGTACTGAAGAGGTACATTCGCTTGTCATTTCACCTATCAGCAACATCAATAGCATATACTCTCACACACACAAACATTCATGCACACAAACCTTTAAAGATACACTTAAAAAAACAAAATTATATATATGTATGTATTAATGTATATAATTGTATCGCAATAGTACACTCAAAAATCATTTCCTTTTGACAAGAGTTTTTTTAAAAAAATACTTTTCTGTACTCACTTTCGATTAACCATTTCTTAAACACTCCTGTTCTATATTTTTTGATCTAATATTCACCCATCGACTTATATAAATTATAAAAACAGGCTATTATTGCAACTTATTCTACATATGTATATACATTCTGTTTTTTGAAAGGTATAATAACCATTTACTCTTAACTATATCTTCCTTCTCCAAATTGACGTTAACTTACTGTGTTGTTTAATGTTTATATTGTATATACATAGTGTATGAATAACTAGCTGTACATAGCATGCCTCTGTCATATATTTTTATATTAAGAAACATATTAGAATGGATTATTGTTATTATGTTTGATTCCTAATGTGAAAATCCATACAGATAACAACAACCAGAAGACGTGTGAGGATTGACAAATCTATGATTGGTTCTCCGAAAAACTTTCAGCACACCACACACCTTAATAGCGATACAATGGATGTTCAGGCTTATGTATGTCTCTATATATATGTACTCGTGTATTCATTGCATTATATTATACCATTATATTTCTCTATTGCGCTATGGGATTATCATCTAGTTATGATACCTGAATAATATATACTTTACTTACACCCCTAGATTTATATGTATTCCTATATATAATTGTTTGATATTATTAGTTTACTACCAGTCATTGGTTATAGATCATTACTATGTATGACATTTATAGGATCTTTACCTTACAAATTATATACCTAAGGCAGCTCTATTAACTCAAGGTTGTATATAATTGGTTGTTATTATTGGTTTACTAGTAATGATTGGATGGATATAGCTTATGATCTATAAGCATGTGTTTGTGAAATTTATATTAGTTTTATTGTTTTCATACTATATAAAACCTACTATAGTATTAATTCACAATATCCTATCAACCACTCTAATACTAATTGGTATTACTATGACAACCACAGATGCCTGAAGTGAAGCAAAGTATGACGTCAAAAGGTGGCTACAAGGACAAGGGATAATTTTTTTTCTGTTTTCTTCTTTGTAATCTTAATGACATTTATATAGTCAGTGTATGTGTGTGCAAGTATATATATACCTATGTATGTATGTAGTATTTACTATCTAGGTACATGCATGGGATGGTAAAATTGTATTCACCCATCCATACACATATACAAGCAACTACACTACACCAATCACAACATACATTGGAGCCTTTTTATATGTAGTATTATAAACACTTTATTATGTCAATATGACATAAAAATTGTAATTCCTTTTCAATATACAATGAACCCAGTCTATACCATACCACTATTAGTTATGATATTATTATGTTTCACATATAAAGTATTCTAGTATATGATAAGATTAATTGTGATATTTTGTAGTCAGTTGTGGGTACCATGGTCTTTATATGTAGCTCTATTGGTTAACCTTGGATGTAATAAGCAGTATATATGACCCCGAACCAAACTCTTTGAGAGGGGTTTTATTGGCTCATAAATTGTTGTCTAATTAAGCTAAACAGTTTAATTGGAATATCAGCTAAATCTACGTGGGTGGGACTTATGATATGTTAAGGTAGTTAATTAGGAACCTAGCTGTAATATTATGTATATTATAGTTAGTAGTGGTTTGCTGATCGTGTTACTTGGCCTGTTAGTACTGCTACCGAAAATTAAGAACAAAAAACGCAATAAAAGGAAAAGGAAAGGTATTTTTGTGAATCATAAAAATTCGTTATGTATAACCATATGCAGTAGTTCTATTAACTTGTCTACAGGCTTCAGGAGTTCCAATTAGGTGCTATTTAGAAGTTTATTTTTCTGGGATAACAATAGAGGCAGTGCTTAGCTCTGATTTGCCTTTAATGGGAAGCTGAGATGAGTTTCATGCAAGATAAGGCGTATATGATGGCTCTATCCTAAGCTGTCTATAGTATTACTCTGCAAAATAAGGAGTGATTCCTGCTTTAATAACGTAATAATAATTATTACTATCCAAAATAACTAAACAGCTCTCTGCATTCTTGATAGGAGGAAGATCTGTGCAATGATGATTGTAACCAAGCGTCAGCAAAGAACTAAACTTTACAATAAAATATGAGTTATAAAATCCACATCAATGTGAATATAGCATGTATATATATATATAAGATACATATTTAAGATATCGTTAACTGTTAATAAATAGTAAGAAATGCAAAGCATTGTTTATAATGGTTTGTACGTCACTATACATGACTATATTAGCTGTTACCTTAATCTGACCATGTCTGTGATGACATCTGAGTTGAAGGTACTGAATGTCAATGTGTTTGGTCTTATTAGTCAATTGGAAGGAAGACATAAGGGACTTCAAAGGATATGACCATTGTCAGTGTCATAGGAATCTTGTGAATCTTCATTGCTGAAGGTGACTGCACTCTTGTTGTAGTTTTGTGGTTGGAAAGTGTCAGTGTAATTAATCTTGACATTGGCTTGTCTTTAACTCTATCATTGGTGGTTTCTGTGTGAGCTTTCTCTATAGTGATTTTGACTACCTCCGATATATCCATTATTGACAAGGGTGCTATTAATGGGGTTGTAGAGTTGGTTGAACTGTCTGAAATAGTTGGTTTTGGCTTTGACTTAATAGCTACGGTTTTCAGCCTGGCTATGACTACTTTTAATTTGGTAACTGTGACCACTATTGTAATTGGTAATGACGTTGTTTCAGCTATTGTTTGTTTCGGCTATTGTGCTGGTTCTGCCATTGGTCACAGCAGTGTTGTTGGCGTCTAATTTCCCTACATATTGCAAGATCATGTCTACAATTTAAGCACCATATGCAGTTAAGATTGGGATTTTCTTTTTCATGTTATACTGTGAGCATTTTGTTGCCACCGGAAGTATTGAAGAAACCATTTCCATTACCATGTATATTTTCATAGCAATCTGGGGTAGTTCTAGCAACTTATCCACAGGCTTTGGGGTCTCCAATTAAGTGTTGTATAATAGGACTATATACATAATGTATTATGATATTGTTTAACAAATATTAGATAAATGCAAATTGTTTGTGTGAGTGTACATGTACACAGGCATGCAGGATTGTCGTATATATCCGGGTGTGCCGGGGGCCACATCGGTGTGAACGGCCCGCCAGTATTACTGAGCTTGGTTTTCTTTTATACTCTGTTTTATTGCCAGGGCTACCTTTCTAGTTAGCACCAGTTCTGTTAAGTTCATTACCTTAAATGAAGTCATTCATAAGTATTCGTATTAGTTAATCCAACTTACGATAGCTCAAAGAGGCCAATTAGAATTATCTACTCTTACCACAATACTCAAATACTGTTATGTCCCTATTTAGATAGTGAATTGACTCATTTCCTCGTTAATATAATAGTGTTCATATGCCGCATAGTAGGACAAGAATCAATTTATTTATTATCTGGGCTTCGATCGAACCTTCTTACTCATCTGTGGTTAGCAATATTCTAATAAATTTTAAAATTCCTGCAGTTTTAAAGCAGGTATGTCTCCTCATGTGTCTTGGGCCATTCAGATGGCTGTTTCCTATAAACATTTTTAGGGCTTTCAGTATAGTGTTTTCGGTTTATCTCCAAGCAGTGTTAATATGATCAAAAGTTGGTATAGAGTTCAATTTGGCTACAAAGATGTCTCTTTTCAAGTGGAGTGGTATGATTTTTCCTCTTAATATAAACTGTGTTACAGATTCAGATTCATTGTGAATGAGGTTGATCAATAGGGTAGTGATGCACGAAAGCTAATAAAATATTTAATGATATTAATTATTTTAAAACTATATTCAGATCCTTGCCATCATAAATTTATATACCCAATAATAATATATTACATCACACATTGAAGGTAATTATAATAGCGTACCAACCCTACAGTCTTGCAGTCATAAAACAACACACTTCACTTCATTACTTCGCACCCAATTGATCTACATACATACGATTAAAATTTTAAAACAACCAACTAAATCAATGTACTTTATTGTGCCAACACACCATTCGTGTTTCTAAAAATAAGAGACACTCTAACCAATCATTCGGGGGCAATTAAAAGTCCAACAAGGTAAATAATAAAGCATTTGACAATTTTCAGTAAGAAGACGAGTGTTTTTTGTAAACAAAAAAACTTTGTTAATTGATTTTTGTCGGGCAATTAAACAAAATGATAATATACTATACACACGTATATATGCGTATGCATAGTACCGATATGAATATGTATATAGGGGCATTTGAAGTATATGTTATATTGCATATGCTTTTGCTTTGCTAAAAGATAATAAATAACCCTGTTGTATAATATAATGTAATGGTATAATGGCATAATCCGGCCATGGTTTGCCATGCCCAAACGCACACAACATTGTACCGTATTTGACGCAGTTGCCAACAATTATATTATACTATATATATTGTGGCTGTAGGGCTAGGGTTATGAGACAATCAGTTGCCATCACTATCCTTTTGTATGCTCATCGCCTAAACTGGTTCCACACTACCAGTCCTATAATCAGAGCGGCAATACAACATAATACAACTACGATAATGATTTTCTTGCGGGCGGCTGTTTGGTATTCTCTGGCTGCACCCAGTTCAACTGCAGCCTCTTCCACATGATCTGCTGCTTGCATTACCTGTGATTGCAGGGTGACGGGGGAAGAGGCGGATGAGGGTAGAGGGAAGGAGGGAAGGACGGTGGGAGGGATACGGTTAGTTGAGGTAGGAGTAGGGTGGACTTAAAAGAGGGAGAAGGATATATATATATATATATATAGTTATTTATGTCAAGGAAAAAGAGAAAGACATATGTATGACTTTCACTGAATATAACTACAGTAAAGTAAACAACAGAAGGAAGAAGAAATGTGTGAGAGAGGTGCAAGATATCATAGTTACATATATGGAACCAATGAAAAGTATTATATAAAAATCAATTATATCTGTCTGTAAGGGTGATCCAATGAAAAAATGAGAGATAAAAAAGTTCACCTAATACCTTGCTTACTATAATACAAAATAAAATAATAGCAATATGAATATGTTTAGGATAGATAGGAGTATAATAGTACTATATTACAATAGTAAATATAGTTCTAGAGAACGTATTTTTCTAGCAAACATTGAAAATAGAATGATTCTATATTAGTCCAAATGTTATAGGCAATATATGTTTATAAAACATATGTTTAGTATTAAAGCAGACAATAAAATACCTAAACGTGTTTAAGAGCATGTTAAGTAAAGAAAATGGGGATATAGGTCGTATATTGGGATATAAAGGAAATAGTCTTTAAAAAAAAAGAAGAAAAAAAAGAAAAAAAAGAACGAGAAAGATAAAGAGAAAAAGAGAAAGAAAGAGTAAGTAAAACACTAAATAATAACAAAAATTAAAATTAAAATATAAAAAGCTAACACAAACCCACCTGAAACTCTATACGATCCACTACCTCTCCCTGTTGATCTACCATCAGAGCTAGATCAAGGAACAACTCATGGAGCTCTCTCATACTCTTCTCCAACCTGACTATGTCCTTCTGTCGATCTTCAATCTCTTCTAATGCTTTCTTTGCCGCTGCATGATCAGCCGACAAAATCTGATCTTGGAATATATTCGTTCCGTTCTCCATGGCATCATCTACAGCATGTTCCACCTCATCATCAGTTGCAGTTGGGGCGACAATCTTATATTGCCGGGTAACTCTCTCACGATATTTCTGCTTGTATTTAGATTGTGTCTCGTTATATTCTGTCATAACTTCTCCAAACTTCCTTGCAATAGTATTTTGCTGTTGCTTCCTAATTCGTGCCACCGCCTTATGAAGAACATCTTCAGGCAAGTTTTTATTCTCCTGATTAATTTTTTTAAGTTCCTTTCGCACAGAATTAGCCAGTCTAGTAACATCAATCATGAGATCTTCGAGTTCCTCTTTATCTCTCTGTGCCTGTTGATCACTAACGGCTGCCAACGCTCTTGCATGTTTCTCGGCTACTTGTTTAATAGTCAGTTCAATCTTCTCGATATTTGCACGAATTTCTTCACATCTTCTCAGAAACTCCTGTACCTCAAGATCTGTATCATCCAATTCAATAACTTCATCTCCATCAGTACTAACTACTTCTAGAAGATGTGTACCAGATACATCATTCTGTATTTCTTTTAAACGATCCCGCATGTTTTCGGTTTTACAAGCTTACAAAGCCAACGAAATATTAGGGAATTAAAAACTGATTTTTTATTTATAACGTAGTATTAAGTTGCGACATTTAGCAACACAATATAATTATATGCAAGATAGAAAACATACGACAAAAAGATAAAAGAATACGCTAAAGAAATAGCATAATAATAATTGAGGCACCTATATAATCAAATACAATAACATACAAATACAAATACACAAAATTATTTTTGTTACTATGTTACGATCATTGCAATATAAACTGCTCGCATATACAGTAGTTATCCCATCGTATAAGCCGTGTGTACATCTAGCTATTAAATAATATTCTACTAAAATTGTAACCATATGTCGTAATTTACTTTTGGTAATTGTAAATTTCACGTCAAGGTATATTTTAGAATATAAATTATATTTCCATTGGGTTAGAAACATTTAACAACAAAGAAAAGTGCATTTATATCGTAACTTAGGACCTACTAACAAAATAACAAAAGGCAATATTTGTTATTTTTTTTTATTAATTTTTAATTTTATATTATATATATATATATATATATTTGTTTTATTATTTTAATATATTTGTTTGTTTTTTCAGTAGTAGTAAGGTAATTACCATAATAATTTTTTAATGGTAGCTTATAATTAATATTTGATTTAAATTACATTTTAACTTTTAAATTTTATAGTTTGTAATTTATAGTTTCAATTGGTCTAGGGGGTTTTGTTTTCGTTGTTTTGAATTCATTTATGTGCGCGCATGCATAGAGTATGGATATGAATGAATGGCTATCTTTTTATAAATAGATATGTTATTATAAGACCATCCCTTAAATATATCTAAAAATATCACACTTTTTTAAATGAATATATTACTTTACTATTTACTCTAGAACATTTAAAATTTATTACACGCCACAATTTAAATTGCTATAATTTATTATTAGTGGAAACAGTATAAACATGTGCAGACGAAAGGTTTTATACATTCAAAGCTTTTATTCGAATTCGGGGGGTTACACAGAGATATTTTGTTTAATTTCCCAATGCTTGTCTTGCATAAGATAAGATTTGGATGTGATGTAATCCATCCCCAAATTATATAATTTATTTTTAAGGAAAAAAGTCATTTTATTTTATTTTATTTTATGTTATGTTATTTTATGTTATTTTATTTTATGTTATGTTATTTTATGTTATTTTATTTTATTAAAAAATTGGGTTAAACGATACTAATACGATTTTTGAATTTTGAATTTTGAATTTTCTGCATTTAGCACTATAGATAGATCGTTGAAGTATTGATTACACTATAGTGATCTTACAAAAAGCAAAGACAAGCGCACAGGACAAAGAGTGGCTCTCTTGGAAGGATCAGAACCACATATTAACTCCATCCTTTTACACTTTTAAAATTTATTTTGGGTTTCAGAATCATTATTTCTTATATTTATTAAATATTTTAATTAATACATAAATATATTTCTTAAATATGAATAAATCAAATTGCTAGATTCATCCATAGATTCTATTATCCCCTTGTTTATTATAAACGGATAATAGATAGACATGGACATCTAATTATGTTCGAGCAATAAATCACTGCGTTATGTTAATAATGGTTCATATGAATGCTACCTATCTAGTGGTGTTAAAGTCATCTTATATAAAAGCACAGAGATGCATTCCATAAAAATTGCTACAAAGATCTATTGCGATATTTTGGGTTAATTCGGTTTTCATGCTCAATTTATTTTATAATGAATTTAAGACATGTGCTTTTAATTACTATATTTTCCGTCCATCGAACTTTAAGCTTGAATTTATATTACACAGAGAAAATATTTTATATAACCAAATATATAAATAGTGTATAGATCGATAAATAAATTCTTGTGAACCATGTGCTATAAGCCATAATTCATTCTTATTTCCATTGGTAGGTTTAGGCACTTGGCCGTTTAATGTCATTATGACGACTTTGTTTTAACATTTTTAGATTTACTTGCGATTGTTACTAATCCGATTCTGATTCAATTACAAAACGCTCCTAGGTTTACCTATTGGTTGTATTCAATTTTAAGTATCTCCGTTTGGTTGGATAATTGTTTCATGGCTGTTTAATTATTGGTAAGTACTGATTAAACAGTGACTTAGAGGGATAACTTATTACGAAATATTATACCATTGCATAGTATTAATTAATATTTATGAAAATGTTAAAATAATTCATTAATTAATTTTATAAAGTTTTAATTAAATAATTATTTTTAGGGCCATTTATTTGCCTTTTTTTCTTTTGTAAAAAAAAAAACGAATCACAAAAGTGTTAAATCTTACACGCCTCTACCTAAATGGATAACTCCGACTGATTTAAACTGACTAATGAGCCTATATTTCAAGATCTAATTGGGCCTCGAAAGCATGTGTATTGAATCCAGATTGATCAATTACAAATGGATCGATATCTATAAAGAATATGATTGGTTGCTTGTTTTTAGCGTGACTTTCATGAATTGATTGATTGTTGACCTTTGTAGCAAGCTGAACCATAAGAAGATAGATCATTCACAAAGACTTCCCATCAAACTCAACTAGGAAAGAATATCTTTTCTCTATAGTAATGAACAAAAAAATACTGATAATAAATGAAAGATGCATAATAAAAAAGCAGTGAACACTTTGGTTCAAACATAGGATATGAGCTAGTTATGATAACTAGACAATTTTTAATGTTATCATTCGATATTTGGCAACCATTAACCAATTAAATACCTGCTACGCACAACTTGTATCCAAATATGTCAAAAGGTTAGAGATAAAGGCTGGTCGATTGTGGTGGCCTTCAATCATGTAATCATATATATATATATATGAAAGAATGCCGAATTTAAAAGTTATATTAATGCAGCCCTATATATACTAGGTCCCGTTAGTCAAATGATCAAGAGTATAGCTTTTATAGCAATCTGTGGTAGTTCGACTAATTTGTCTACAGACTCGGGGTATCCAATTAGGTTTTAAAAGTGTCTCTTCCAGGACCAGCAGTAAAGGCAGCTCTTAGCTGTGATCCGCTTTCAATAGAAGGTTGAAACAAATGTGATGTAAGAGGAGGCGTGTATGTTAGTTCTATCCTTAGTTTTCTATTGTACTTGTAGTCGTTTATTAAATGAGAAATAATTCCTGCATTAATACTCTTAAGTATGTCTCTTGCAGAGCTAACAATAGAGGCTGCTATTAGCTCTGATCCGCTTTCATTAGAAAGCTGAGAAGAGTATAATGTTAGAGAAGATGTGAATGTTGGTTTTATTCTTAACTATTCGTGGTAGCTATAATTATCTATTAGATGGCGAGAAATGCTTGACTTAATACGTTTAGGTGCTATTATGGTAATAGCACAATGTAAACGATCAGTGAGAGGCACTAAGTTTGAATGTATGTAATATTTAGTACTAGTTTTGAAAGTAACTAAACAGTTCTCCGTATTAGTAATAGTAAAAATATTTGAACATTCACATTTATATTAAAGTATCAACAAAGAACTATACTTCACAATAAACTACGACGCTTATAAAATACAGGCCAAGTATATTTTAACCATTAAGAAAATGCATATCTACATATATATTATTTATGATGGCAATTTTCAAATTAATTTCATTTTCTAGTAGAAGCCTGTTCCTTTTATTCTCCTCAGTATTCACAGCAAGTGAAATCTTTTTGAGGTTTTATTCTGTATTAGTGTGTTGGAACCAAAATGTTCACTGAATTTTTATAGTTCATTCTATTTTATGTAGTATTATTATATTCGCTTATTACTAGAAAGAATAGACGCTCCTTCCAAATTAAGTTGATGTAAATTTTTTGTGAATAATCAGTATTTTTTATCGGTTTGAAGCTTGGCACTACAAAGTCAATAACCCAATCGACAACTAGACATTTGGGAGCAGCTAGCTAGAGCTTTATGTTGCCGTCTACCTGACGAAATCAGTCAGATAGAACTCGGTACAACAGATGCTAGGTTTATTTCCAATAAGTTCAAACTTCTGGGCTGAATTAAATGAAGGTTTCAAATTGTTGCGGGAAAAGTGCGTTGTCAATATAATAGTTATGTTTTATAGATGTCTATGAGTAAACTTTAACAATGGTGTCTTCTGTAACCGAGCTATATTAAATACTTGGCATGTATTTTATAACCATTGCATTTTATTGTGATGTATAGTTCTTTGCTGGTACTTAAAATACAATCCTCAGCGTTCATATCTTTCTTCTGTCAAGAATACAGAGAACTGTTTAGTTTTTAGTTAATTTTGATTGTAATAATAATTACTACATACTCGTAACTTTAGTACCTCTCACTGATCGTTCGCAGTGCTATTACCACAGTCGCCCCTGAAGCCCGTGGACAGGTCACTAGAACTACCATAAATTTATATAGACATCAACGGCTATTGCTGATTCAATGAATGAATTATATCATAATAAATTATTAACTATCATTGAAGGGTTTTTTATATTGAAAAAGATAAAGGCAGGTTAGATAAAACTAATATGATTTTAAATGATTTTAAATCGTTTACTTCAATAAGATAGGCATGCCATAGAGCAGTTAAAATATAACCAATGGTCTTCATTATTAAACCACTAATTATTGTCATATAGTTATATTAAAAGTACTATAAGGCAAATATATAATAGAAATAAGCCCCAATTCATACATCGTATGCTATAATATAATGGTGTATATAGCTAATCGCTGAATTGCTAGGTAAAGTGAAGCTAACTTTAGCTTGATTGCTCATTTTAATAGTAGTATACCCTCAATAATATATATATTATGAACCTAGGAATGTGCAATACTACACACACGCTCCGCCGATTCTATATGACTAAATGATGTGCAACATAGCTTACCCATAATGGTGGTTTTCATTTTTGTTCTATTTTCTATATAAATCGAGTAGAGCATAAAATTAATAGAAACAGCAATTTAATAAGAGGTTCGATCAAGGATTTAAAGCAATATTATTCTGTACCCTACATCTACGATATCTCACAGAAAGGAAGGAATACAATAGAATTGTGAATATATATATACCATATTATTAATGTATCACAATTCATTGATACTTTAATTCGAGTACATTAGTATATCCAATCACATAAAACCAGTCCAATCCTATATGGAATTGAGTACTATAGAGTCACACAGTATTGTGTATAATTATTTTAAATAGATAGGCGTGATGATTCTTAACGGTATAATACCTTCATATTGCTCATTCTTGTTAAAAACAAACGGAAATGGTTAATTAATTTGGGTATTTCTTTACATAGTTATAATCGTTTAATATTATTCGTATTTTTGAGAATTACTAATGCATATATATTATATATAGTCTGAAAATAGTTGATGGAATCTAAACCTGCTCTACTGGTTTCCAATAATTCCCAATAGGGCAATATTTTCATCTTGACCTGAATTATATTTGTTAAAGTATGTTTGGAGCCAATGCATTCGCTGCACTTTTTGCAGCCCGTTCCTTCTCAGTCAAATTTGATTTGAATTCTGTGTGAATAATCAATGTTTTTTATTGGTTCGGAGCTTGTTGCTAAAAGGTCGATAATTTAATCAACTCATAAAATAAGTCATATTTAAAAATAGACCACATAGTTTGCGTACGTAGCTCGAGTGTAAATAAATAAATAATAAATAAATTGCTTTTATGGAGTTACAACGTAAATCACTAGGTAGTATCGATACTATTCATCATCAAGCTTTCCAATGGAATCTTAAAATAGTGTTGAATCCATTATATATTATGATATATTATGATGTCATAGTATACGTCTTTCATTAGCCAATATATCTAGAAGAAACTTTACAGCCTATGCATGGTGCTTTCATAGGGTTTCCAGAATGCTAGTGACGTCATCCATGGCCTGTTGTTGTTGTTGGTACTCCACTTGTTGTTGCTCAGTTTGGCCAGCCTGGGAGAGGAAGCCACTCGTTAGATATATCATTAAATATTGGTATGATTGTATGGTAGTATGGTGGTATAATAGTACGATAGTATAATAGTATGATATTATGACAGTATAATAGAGACACTCGGAGATACATAAAATTATCTCTCACATAAAACCTCTTTATGTTAATAGGTATATATACAATAGCATAGAGTTACTAGAAGCAATTCGCATTAGACTACATAAGGCTATATAGGGGTAGGAGCCAATACAAACCTTCGCAGCTAGCAGCTCCTTTCTCTCGACCCTCCTCTCTATTCCAGCGTGTTGGACTTCTAAGAAGGCTGCATCCATGGCCCCCACTAATAGATTCCTCTTTTCACTATTCACCTGGATCAATGTCATGACGTATTAGATTGGATGACGTCACATATCACGGTCTAATTCTTACTATATACAGAAAAGAATGCATCCTATACATCCCATGTATACCTATACATATACACACCCATCTCTCTCTATTATTTGTATATAGATAAACCATTCATTTACTAATTTATTAGGATGATATTAAACTTAGAGATTAGTATAGTATAGCATAATATAGTATAGTATAATATATAATATAGTATAGTATAGTAGAGTATAGTAGAGTATAGTATATTATAGTATAGCATAGTATAGTAGAGTATAGTGTAGTAGAGTAGATTATAGTATAGTGTAGTATAGTACATATAGCATAATATAGTACAGTATAATATAGGATAGTCACTATATACCCGATACATGATAATTAGCAACCTAAGTATGTATGGTATAATATATATATATATACGGTTTTCATGTTTTTTTTTTAAAAAAAAATAATAAAAAATTAACATTTTGAAAATCATTAAACCTGTAAAAGCCAAAGCCCATTAGTCGATATAATATTAACAATGTGTCGATTATTATTACTATTATTAGTATTATTATTATTAATTTTATTTCATACTAGTACTCAATACTACTGCCAAAGCAGCCATCAGATACCTCTACCCTACCACATAAAACTAAAAGACTTTCTGTATCAATGCACTTAAAAGGATAAACCTATAATTATATAATATAAACAAATAACGTAACCGGAAATAGATAATAAAAAAGCAAAAAATAAAACAACGAAGTCGTTTACCTTTTTAGGTGTTTTTTTCTTTTTTATAATAGTATTTTTAACATTCGGTTCAGGTTTCGATTTCGATCCCGACTTACTCCGGTGAGACGAAGATGGTGTGGTAGAAGAGTGTGCTGGAGTCTTAGATTTACCCATGTTAATGTTAATGTTGTTAATGATGATATTGATGGTTACAATCACGGAATGTATTGATATTTATTTATGTGTGGGTATATGTGGGTATAGTATAAGTAAAGTATAGGATTAGTATAGTTGGTATTGTGGTTTATTGATGATAGCACTTGTTATACATATATTATTTATATTGGCTGTTAATGCTATATATATCTATATATTATAGTTATTGGTGTATTTTATTATTTATATTACTGCCAATGTGTATGCTTATAATTAAATACTTAGTAATAGAAATGCAGTCAAGTCTAGATACAAATGCACGTGCATATCAATTGGAATACGATCACCATATAAGATCTATCGGATTATATGTCCGATTGCTTTGTTGCGCAATCCCTATCTCTGGCAAAATATGTAATCGTGATCGTAATCGCGCTTGCAAACATTAATCGCAGATTGGACATATGGTGATTGTGATATTGACTTGCAGTTATACTGGATAAAGTTCGTATTGGAACATGTGTAATCTCTAACAATGATTTCTTTATTTAATTTTCTATAGTAGAATATAACATATCCTATTTATTTATTATCTGATATGAATCAAATAATAGAGATATCTATCAAACTTTGGTAGTAATGATTCAAATTGAGATTAGTTCCTACATGCGTACTATATTAGGTATAAAATTTGATCAAAATTCAGTCTCACTGCATCATATGTGCTTTGAATAGTATAAACTAACCATCATGCGGTTGAGACGGGGCTTCTAGTTTTTTTTATACTATATGCTCTCCACTTGACATACGTCATTGGTAGGGTAAATACTTAAGATAAAAACAGTATATTCTGTTAACCCTATATTTGGCTATATAGAATTCTGTGGTATTTCTAGTGGATTGCCCACGGGCATCGGGATCTCCAATTGGTTGGTGAATAAGGGGTGGCTTTGTTGGGCTAGCGGTAATAATAGCTAATTGATCTGATTTGTTTTCAAGACTCGGTTGTAGTGGTAGAGGTCCTACAGAAGGCGCATATACCAACTTTCTGGGTAACTGGGTGTACTAATTATACTTCTGTTCTAAGTCAGAGAGAATCGACACTTTGGTTCACTTAGGTGCTAATATGGATATTGTACAATGAGACCAATCAGTAAGGGGTCCTTATATTACGATGTAAATAATAACAATTATGTCAAGTGCATGTGTGTTAGCAAGGTGTGCCATGTATGTGTGAGCGGGGGGTCTTTATTGGTTGTTTCCGTTTTCATTTATACCTTCCTAATATTTGTTTATCATGCGTTTCAATTGTACTTAACACCAGCATATTTGTATTCATTATTGTAAATGAGACTGATCGTAAAGATTCTTATTGGCTAATATAATTTACAAAAAGTCACAAAGACCCACTAGAATTGAATTGTCTGATCTTATCTAGATACTTGAATACTATTGTATCTTCATTTAAATGGCACGTTAGCTAATTATTTCATTAATATAAGTGCTCACATACTATTTATCGACAAATTAATTTACCCGGTAGGGAACGTTGTGTAATTAACTAATATAAGGCTGATCATTTTATCATTCACTTTTTATCAGGATTTCAACTGAATTACATGTTTATTCAGAATTAGCAGTCTTGTAACAGGGTGTTTAAATAGCTATAATGGATAAAGCTCTGATCTCTTCATATAAGTCTTGGTTTGTAATAGTAGCTGCCATCCACAACAAGTGAGATAATAACTACGCAGGACAGAACTGATATATATATAATAATATAATATAATATAATATAATATAATATGTATTAAAACAACTAATACAATGTATAATTATTTGTATGTAATGCTATATATTTCGCATCTAGCTAAGTTTATTATAGAGTGGGCGGAGATTTCAACCAGATCTCCAGGGCCTCAATCTCAGCCATGATTGGCTTACGGGCCGTGCCACCCGGGGATGTATACTGAGGGGTGTTATTGGTTGAAATAAGGTATGTTAGTTACAGTTGGCCACAAATTATGGGGTCAGTATGTATAAATACAGAGGTTTGAAAAGTTAGTTGATTAGGTAAGTGTAGGTGATCGGATGTGATTGGCTTACTGAGTTTATTTTGGTTATGCTGTGTCAGTGAGTATCTTGTATAAAGTTAAATAATATATATACATATACATCTATATATTATATTATAGTATATTTTTTATTATGTTTTAGTTTATTTTATTGTAAACTGTATCATAGCATGTTAAGTTAAGTTATATTATATTATACCATACTACACCGTACTGCTGTATTAAACTATAATATAATATACTATGTTCATGTTATCTTGTATTATTTTATACTATACTATACCATACTATTTATCTATATATATTACACTGTAAGCCATTGGTATTATATTACAATTACCTGTTCAACACTGGATTCAAAGTCCCAAACCTTCACAATATCTTCACTAAATAATGGATGGATTAACTGAAGATCTGTAAGAGGGGAGGGGAGGGAGGTAGATTTGTATGTAGGTAAAAGTGTTAAAAGTAAACAAACGATAGATGTGTATAGCAATTGAGAGGGCAAGAGAATATGTAGAAAATGAAAGTGGAATAAAATATAGCGCAATATAATATAATATAATATAATAATCTAAAATGACGTAATAGAATAGAATAGAATAGAATCTAAAATAGCAAAATATAATATAATATTATCACTATGATTAAACGCAATACATAGAAATTGCTCTATATAAATAAATATAAAAAATAAATATCTTTACAAGTACCATATAATTGGATTATCCATTTAAACCTTACCCAGTGACCAGTTGTCATAGACTATAAATAACCAGTCAATAACACAGACTTACTAATTACTCATTACTAACCTGCTAATGACAATTCATTCATCTGTATCCCCTTCTCTTCAGATGCTTTTACTACGGCTCCAGCCAATCCGTGGGCTTCACGAAAGGGAACCTGCATTATCATTGGTCAAGGATTTGCAAGACTGTCTAAATGTATAGTATTAGTCCAATTAATGCGTGTCTTTGTTGTAGATAATATCAAATCTTATGGCCTTAGTTATGGTTTGGAATAGGCAGGGCTGTGCTTATTGTTGAAGCACGTGTAATACGCTACAACAATTCCCTATTTATGTATTTGTATTAGAATATATCATATATTCTATTTATTTATTATCTCCTGTTAATAAAAGTGTAAAGATTAACTATTCACCTACGTAGTAAAGATTTGAATTGAGATTAATTCCTGCATACCATATTATATTAGATATACAGTTTGATGCGAGTTCAGTCTCTGTATCACGTGTTTATAGTAGTATCAACTAACCACTGTGTGGTTAAGATGGGGCTTTTAGTTTTGACTATACCATAGTGCTCCATCTCACATGCATCATTGTCAGGGTAACGGATTAAAATAAAGACGGTATGTCATATGTTTGCCTCATTCTTAACGTTTTACTAATTTAAATTTAAATGAACATATTTCATAGGTTTACATAGAAACTAATGAGATTTCACGGGCATACGTTAGACACTAAGAATGACCTACTAAGATGAGATATATTAAAATAAAAAGAGGTTAGTTGTTGGATGCCCTGATATTAACTAAGAAAAGCAATTGGCCACAATAATTATAAAAATAAAATAAAATGCACAAAAATTGGTGAGAAAGGCCCAATAGGAAAGGTGCACTCTAATAAATGCAAACGTTTTTATATAAATAATGAGTGATTGGTAATGTTAGCTAAATAAAAATATATATCCAATCATATCATGGCATGATAAGTGTGAGGTAAAATAAAATAACTGAAAATTTGAAATCACCTAAATCAACTGGTTAACTTAATTAACCAATTAAAACAAATAAATAAAATAATGAGATTTGAGGAAACGGAGGGATAATTTAAAAAAAATTTAATATAGTGTAATTAGTCAATTAATAATTATTATAAACCGAACAAGCATTCACCCCTTTACCTACCCCTTTCCTAACTAGGTAGTATGCCACATCAGTAGACAGCATCTCAATAGACAGTGCATTCCTCATGTTATCTTTGTGTACCTTCAATTACCATTGGTTAGCCAGAGGTAAGGCTAGAACACTAGTGATTCTAACCATTTAAAATTTACCTATTGCACGGATATTAATTTTTAAAATTATAAATGAAGGTTGTTATAGGCTAGTAAATGTATATTAAATAGAGTGTTTTGTTATGATGTAGTTGTATGTTAGTGGTAGACCTGGTCTTGAGTAATATGTTAAAAGGATTTTATTTGTTAGTTATCATGCATTATACTTATATATATATAAGTAAATAAAACATTGCCAGAAAGAAGTAAACTCACATATATAATACATATTTAACATAAAGATACTATTAATATTTATAATCCTTCTATCAAGTAGTTTTCCTCAGTGGCTACTCTAATTATCATTTTAATTCTTTTAAATTGCCTAAATATGGAATTATAACTAATAGATATACTGTTACACATACCTTATATACCTTATATGCCCTATATAACTTTGATACCTTATATGCCTTATGCACCTTATACAGCCTATATACCTCATATACCCTCTATACCCTATGTGCTTTTTATATCTTATATACTCTATATACCCTATATATATACCTTATATACTTTACATATCCTATATACTCTATATACCTTATATACTCTATACCCTTCCCCCTATACCTTCAGCGTAGACATCACCCCAGTAGCAATCTGCAGTACGCCACTCAGTGTCTTGGCTGCATCTATCATAGGCTCCTTATCTTCCTGCAGGTCTTTGTTATAGGTACTAGGGAGCCCCTGGTATATGATGCCACTATTAGACTGGACTGGCCCGCATATAGCTTGATATAGTAGGATATAGTAGTTTATAGTGTGATGTGATAAGGATATGATATGATATTATGCATTTAAAACACAATATAATGCTATGCTGTATTATACAACACAGTATAACATATATGCTAAAACGATCCAATGCAATAAAATATGACATAACACACGGCAATACAGTACTAGACAATAGAATATAATCCAATATAATTCAATGCAACATAATACAATAGAATACAAAATATATAACACAATACAACAGAATACAATACACTACACTACAATACAATATAAACTAATACTATACAATATAATAAAAACAATATAATATACTATACTACAATACAATACAATACAATGCAATACAGTACAATAAGCTATATCATTCTATATATCAATAATCCAGCCCGAAAGACCCCACCTGCAACCTCCCCTCCCCTTCACCGTACCTTCAACGTCATTAGAAATCCGGCATTCTGCAAAATTACCCAAAAGTATAAGCAACCAAAAATATATTTGTCTTAAATTAATATATAGCGATTAAGAATGTTAATAGCTATAATAATTCCATAATTGTTAACCAATTATAATACATAATGTTTAAATATTGTAAACAATCCTTAGAACTTGCACCAATGATAGCAATAATCATAATGATAACTGAATTATTAATTATGGGTAGGACATGTATGTGGATGCATGTGTGTGTAGTGTGTGCGTATCTTTTAATACATAATATTATATACCTGCTTACTTAACTTAACAAGTATACATACATACATACAAATCTACATTCACATATATACATTTTGTCCTACTCACCGCTCCAAACACTCTCCCTGACTTTCCACGAATCAGCTCCAAGCTGTCAGCATTTTTCTTTTGGGGCATCAAACTACTACCAGTACTGTAGTAACAATCACGTCACTATAATAAATCTTTTTGAAAACCTTTTATAGTGCTTATCTTCATCTGATACGATTATTCTTCATTGTATTCATTTCCCTATGAAAAATGCCCCCGAGTATAAAACCCATCTAGTTTGTCAAAAAATGGGACTTGAATAATAATTATATTACTATATTACTGTATATTACTGTACTAATGTACTGTTATACTATCAGACTATTATGCCATATTACTATTACACAATTATATTATTAAACAATTCCTGATGTAATCAACTTTCATCTTGTATCATATCCTATCATTAGAGACAATGTCATATTATGATAATAATAAGTAATAAGTAATAATTAATAAGTAATACTACTACTACTACTACTACTAATAATAATAATAATAATGGTGGTTATGTTTTATATAACTAACAGCAACCAATCACTATCTAAATTACAAAATTTTAAAATACCCATCATATGCCGCATTTTCAATTGAGTAGTCTATATATGTAAGAATAAATAATTACAATTCCACCTGTAACCATATATGAAACCATGCTAATAATATTTTGCCAATGAAATGGCTTGCATGTTATTATAAATTATTTATCGAGTCAATAATATTTAACATACAACACCACCATAAAGAAAAGAGCGTTAAAAATTAAATATATATTTAAACCATCCAATCCCACACCCATATCAAACCTACCTATAAGCATCAGCCAATGAAATGTAGCCAAACTCCTTTGTACTATAAATAATTAAATCTTCGGCCCACTTTGACATGTGTGCCATCAATAGTGACCCCCATCCTAGAAACTCCGCAACAAAGTCTCTGCTACTGGTAGCATCTAGACTATTACTTGTTATACTGCTAAAACCTACCGTGCAAGAGAGGGGGTAGGGATGGGTGTAAGTGTGTGTATGCTGGTTGTTATGTATGTTTGTTTGTATGTGTATGTGTGCATGTGTGGCTGTGGCTGTGATTACTTGTTTTGTATGTATATATTTCTACTTATATTAATATTATCCTGCCGTATATGGATATCAATTATTGCATATCAGAATTCCTATATATATACCTTGTCTAAGTTTCAAACGCTAAAACTTTCACTTACTAAGACAAAGAAATACCTTGACCATACACCTAACATTAAAAATTGCTATTTATAGCCATTTCTAAAAAGGTGATAACATACCAGTCATAGATAGGACCAATCATGCACCACTCCTGTATGCCTTGATTGGCCTTAAAATAACCAAATAAAGATGTTAATGCAGCCCTCATCTACTCACCTAGTTCCTTAGCTAAGTAATCTCTATCAATACCCAATGGGTGGCCGGCTAAGGCACCTGATCCTAGTGGACAAACATTGCAACGGGATAGTATTTCATCCAATCGCTGTGCGTCTCTCTGTAAAGCACTAACATGGCTTAACAACCAATGGCTCCAGCGGATTGGCTGGGCTCTCTGATGGATAGGAAGGGGAAAGAGGAAAAAAAGGAGAAAGAGAGTAAGAGGGAGGGGAGGTTAGCTGTATAGCTGTGCATGTCTATAGAGGAATAACTTGCACATAATTTTAAATTACTACTGGACTTAAGTCCGGTATTATAAAGTTATTATGACGTTATAAAAACGTAGTAATTTCTCGAAGATAAAATGAAAACAATATTTTACAGTTAGTTTATTTTTCCGATGTTTTATATTAGCAATCTCTGTCTGTCATGGAATCCTAATCAATTTTTATTAGGAAGAAGTGGGGTGGGGGGGTTACCATTAAGCATACCAATAGGATAATAGATAGCCTAAATGACTTAATTTGAATTAGTGGGGGGTATATTGTGGTTTGTGTATGGTATGTATGGTATTGTGTTGTATTTTATTCTATTATAATATATTATATTCTATTCTAATTTAATCTTTAATATAACATTACTCTATATTATATTATACTATATAGCATTACACATTATTATACTGTACTATACCTGTATACTCTTTCTCTTCCTATATATACCCTATATACGCTATACACTCCATACACCCTCTGACCTGCATATGAGTATATCCCGGCATGATGATGTCAATCTCCTGTCTGGCCCTATCAGTATGTATCCTTATAAGAGCCAAGAGATAACCTCGAATAAGCTTCATCTCATCTCTTAGCCAGAGCCGCATATCTGTCGCCACCTACCCGCCAATTGAATATAGGAATATAACATTACCAATGTCCAGTATAGTGTATAGAAATGAAGAAGGAGGAGGAGAGTATGATGCAAGAAATCTATGTTTATAAAATAAATATTCTTTCATATAATAACATACTGTTATATTTGTACATTAAATTATATTCCTATCCTTAGATTGGATTATTTTTCTATTTACATGTTGAATTCTATTTCAAACATTGAATTAATATATATATTAAATACTACATTTAACAATTTAACAATATTTTTAGTATTCTACTCAATTATAGTTTAACTCATACCAGCACACCAATAGATTACTCGCTTTAAAGCACAGTTAAAAAATAATAAATAGATTTATACTCTCAAACAATATAAAAACCAAGCGCTATTTACACACTATCATACCTACATAACTACATACTATCATACTTACATAGCTACACACTATCATAACTTACATAGCTACATACTATCATATCTACATAGCTACATACTATCATACATTCACACTATCACTATGGAATAGTATAATTAAATGGTTAATAATATAACCGAGAAATATAATTGAATAAATTAAATACAGTACAAAATAAATTATAATAAAAACAAATGTTTGGTTTAAAAGGATGTATATAATAACCCTCTTAACCTATAATTGTGTATATAGGTCAGTTAGTGTTATTATATATCTATCTATCTTAAGTCATATATTTAATTAAATTGGTGATTGCTTTATGTATTTAATCATAGAACTAACTGGGTAATAATATTTAAATACACAGGATAATAGCCTAATGGAAACTAAACGATAGCTATGATTATAATTTTAATCTTAATTTTAATTATAGAATATAATGTAATACAGTAGAAATAAATAATAAATAATTTTATATATTGTATTCACAAAAATATAGTGTACTACAGAGCGTCCTACATTTATAGCAAACACACAGGCACATGGTGGTATAAATATTTATGTCTAGGTGTATAGAGAGAGATATAAGGAAATTACATATATAGACATATAAACAACATATATAAACACATATATGTATACATACAATCATATAATTAAATATAATTGGTTCAAAATAATACCTGATCATTTCTAGATCTACCAGTGTGCAGTTTACCTGCCACTGGTCCCACAAGTTCCATTAAGCGTCGCTCATTGGCTGTATGGATATCTTCATCCCCGCTCTATTGGTCCTGAGTTTTTAATATCATGCCATAACTTTGGCTTTATTTATTGGTTTTCACAGGCATTGCTTCTATTGGCTGGCTTATCTAAAACATAATTATATATTTTTTCTTTCACGCTATATCTATCTATATGACATATTACCATTTTTCAACCCTTTAAAATTTTATTATCTTTAATTTTCTAAAGAGGCAATGATAACAGTTTTAGAACATTTGCCTATTAGCCCCAAAAATAGCCTGCCTATCACCTTCAAATAAATACTTTCAAAATTATGATATTGTTAATATATACACGAATATATTTCAAAATATACAATGCGTCTTTATATTAATGAACACATAAGCACATATATATATCTTCAATATATTGGCATATATTTACTATATTAATTTTTATAAAAAAAACAGTAAATACACAACTATATATATATACCTAACCATACATAAAATGCATCCATATTGAAAAGGTATATATATATGTAATATACCTTAATAACGAAGCAATCTCGTTTCCATTCATCCAATACCATTCCTAGCCCCCTCACCAACTCTTCACTCTCATTGGTTGTAATTAATCCCGCGCCTGCCAAGGCCTTAGCATACGCCATGCTCCCGGATATATCCTAGAGGTATTATTACATAATACTAAGTCAATAAAAACAGCTTTACGGATTACCTAATTTTATTTTTTCACAAGAAATGGTTGCGGAAGTATGGCCAACTGAAGAAAAGCATTATATATATATGGGAAAGGAGGTAGGATTGGTATAAGATCATGGATGATACAGTTAAAGTAAGAAATAGATTTTTCACTATTGTTGTCATAATTAATTCTTAATTAATTACGTACTGTTGGATGGGTGCCATACTTACAATGACTACTTTGGCTGCAATCGACATTTTGTATATTTTATTGTTAAAGTATTGTGTATTATATATTTTGTTTTTATTGAATAAGCATAGATACATATAGAACAAACAAAAACAAACAGTTATAGTCTTAATTAATTAACTGATTACATACTATTGGATGGGTGAAAATAATTATAATTATCGCACAGGCTAAAATTGAGAGCTACGACTGGCTACTTACAATTTAATTATTTGATATTACAAACATAATAAATGATATAATACATTGTGAATACCTCTATTTTATTTCGGTTAACACATTCCAATATATATTTATCAAAACTTATATTTATTATAAATATTATAAATTAACATTAACGCTAAAAATCAATACAAATAAAATAAAATAATATTGCTATACAGTTTTACCTCATACTATAGTGTATTATATTATATTATAGTATATTATGTTGTATTATAGTATATTACATCGCTTTATATTTTATTGTATTGTGCTACATTATATTATAATACGTTATAGTGTCTTGTTATTATAGTATACTATGCCGTACAGCTTCACCTCAAGTTTGTTCCATAATTTTCCTTTGACATATTTTTCTGTATTTTATATCGATTTTTTTGTAAAACTAAAAGATCTTGTTTGCAATAATAAATCTGTATCTATATATCTTTCTAATTAAATTACTTGTAATATATGTAATTGAGAAATAAGTATAAATAGAAAACAAATCCGAAAAGGACAATCTAACATAGGCACAAAAAAAAATAAACAAATACACTGTAGGCTATAATTCTTATTATATCTGTTATATATTATGTAACAGATCAAATTGTATTGTTATGTATTATATTATAATATGTTGTATGCGTATGCAGGGATTACTGGTTCTCAACTTTGTTGTAGTTATACACACCATACAAACCAATGTATACTTGGAAGAAGGTAGAACTATGATGAGATAAAGAAATAGACTAAAACAGATATATAAATAATTAGAATAAGAAATGTTACCGGTTATAGATTAACTTTTACGGAATGGGTATAACGTCAAAGCAAACTAATCTGCTTGAGGTAATGTGTACGTAATCCAATCAACTTTAATTTCTAAATGTTATTTGTCTCACTCGCGGTTAATACAAACGTTTTGAATAATTTTATATTAAAAATTTATATTATTTAAATGTCATCCTAATGCAGCTAGGTTTACATATTTATTTATTGATTTTAAGTATATAAACCCCCCACCCCCGTAAGCTATAGGAATTGCAAAATTGATGAAGTTAATCAATCAAATAATTACTTTCATCTTGGCTATGGCTTACAAATAAATAGACAGAATTAAAAGAAAAAGGGATTAAAAGGTAACGTGAAACATACATACAAAAATTATCTCATTCCGTGTGCAGTGAGGTAAGCAAAAGTGTAGTTATAACAACCATATATATATATACCTGTGCAAATATACACTTGTCAAAACCTATTGACTGATTAAATTGCTCCATAACGGGATCCACTTGACCTGTGAATCGCCCGCCCCAAAGCTTCTTCTCTTCGTGTGGCATATTAATATAAATAGGTAACTTAAAAAATATGGCTATACAAATATATGGCTGTACTAATATAATACCATACTATACTGTTTATACTAAAAAATGAAAAATGCTTATCTATTTAAAATCAGGTTTGATTGGTCTATTCTAATGTAAAATAATTACATCCAATAGTTGTAGTGTTTTTTAGGTATATTGGGACTTCCTATTTGCTCATGGCTACTCCAATCCTATCAGTTAAAGTTGATACTTAATCCGATAAAATCCGATCAAATTCGATCATCTCCATATTGCACAATATAGAGTTATAATTTTTTTTAAAATTGCATACATTGGTTTTTAAAATGTGATGATAAATAAAGCATCTGGTATATATTTCAATATTTTCTGCATTTTTAAAACCCAAATTTGCAAATAATTAATGGTTATATAAAGGTTTTTGAGAAAAATATCAGAATTCTCTAATTCCTGTGCGATTGTTGGTATGGGAGATGATATATAATATGGCAATATTTGAAAATAAATCTGACGTTATGTACTAAAAAAAGGTGTTACGAGATCGTTAACAGCGAATTAACATATAGTTTGGCCGATCTTTGATAACAGTGGTAATGTAAAGATGTAAAGATTAGTCTTATTTTAGTTAATCGAATACCGCTTTACAATAACTACATCGATTCGTGTCATAGTGAGGAAAAATGTTAATTCGCCATCTAGTGACATAATAATTGCGATAACATCGGACAACTCTAGTTGGTCTCGGTGACCTGTCGTGGGATGGATTAGCCAATAATAATCGTTTCAATCTGCACCATTTACGGTAATGAATTCAATAATACAGTTACTAACCGCAACTGACCACCGGCATGATAAGATGAGACAAGTATAAAGGAATACTAAAATAACTAATAAAGACATTTGGCTACCCACGCCTTTGGCGCCCTCGGGTTGTTTGTGCGTATACGGTTCACTGAAAAAATTTAAAAAAATTCGTAATACACATAAAACTTCGCACAATATATACAATTAATATCAGATTCTGTGTTCAAGACCTTAGGGCTAACACAGAATCTGATAAATAATAATCACATTATTATTGTAATAACTAACGGTGAACTAGAGTCCACCGTTAGCACTCATATACAATAGTCTGTGTTCAAATCTCTCACTTGCTTAAAAGTCAGAGAGCTGCATACTAACATTAAATATTGACAATAGTTATTATCTACATAGTAATGTATAATGTAGCACCTCTTACTGATCGTACATACTGTGCTATAAACACTATTGCACCTAAACGAACTAAAGTAGGAATTCCTTCTTCAGTAATAGCTGATTATTATTGTAATAGACATTTAGAGATAGAGCCAACGTATACGCCTGTCTCTACATTACCTTATATATAAAGTAGATCAAATCAATTAGCCATTACTAAGCCAGTACATAAATATCTTGTTCTGGGAGTAACGTAGATTATAACATTTTTGAATAAAAAACAATTATGTTGCTGCGGTAACTACAAACACCTAGTGGTTTTAATTTGCCCTGAACGCGTAATAAAATAACGGAATGAGTAAACCCTGTACATATATTTTTTTTAAAAAAATGGTGAGGAGGTGAGGAGTAGATAGTAATATCTCGTTCGATGATAATAACTATTTAACTACGTAAATGGTTATAAATCAGTTAGATGTTTCACGTGTCCTTTCAGAGTTGAACACATACCACTCTCACATTATTTCTCATTCTATGGTTCTTATATTTTTAATATACTATGATATATATATACAATAATACACGCATACACATACATGTATTTATCGAAATAAAAACAGCAAATGCAATCAAGAAAAATCTGCATTAATGATTTAGCCCATCTCATTAGTTAATCAATTAATTAATTAATTTTTACACAAAACCCCAACTTGTTTGCATTGTTTATTATTCCCGCACATAATATATTATATTATATTATATTGCATTATAATATATATATATATATATAT
>NAOQ01000096.1:52985-68088 GCA_002751075.1 Ichthyophonus hoferi | reverse complement strand
ATACACATACATGTATTTATCGAAATAAAAACAGCAAATGCAATCAAGAAAAATCTGCATTAATGATTTAGCCCATCTCATTAGTTAATCAATTAATTAATTAATTTTTACACAAAACCCCAACTTGTTTGCATTGTTTATTATTCCCGCACATAATATATTATATTATATTATATTGCATTATAATATATATATATATATATATAGTGTTTGCAAATAGTGAGGTAGTGTCCTTGATTGACTTATAATTTCATTCCCTATATGCAATAAAACTTGATCGTTAGGTAGGTTGCATGTGTACGTGTAGGTTTATATATAGATGTGGATGTGAAGTGTAGGTGTATGTTTCTGTATGGGAAGGGAAAGCATTGATTGGAATAGCAATGGGTATAACCATGAATAGAAAAATGTCTAAGCATTCAGTTTCATTACTGTCTTCTGGAAAGACTTAACCCAGCCTGTGTCTTCCTGCATCATGGTATTTCGTGGTATATCTTGTTTTATTATAGTATAATATAACATAATATAATATGTATTTATTTATATACTTAATAATTACCGACGCAATGAAGGATATAGTTATATGAGCATGGTATAATACAAGAGAATATAACATAATACAATAAAATAAAATAAAATGCAGTACAGTACAATATATATAATACATTCTATTGTATTGGCTTGTGTTTTTCCGTTTTTTTATTTTTATTTTAAAAAAAAATTCTATTAAAACAATTTTTTATTATATTATAAAAATGTGTTCACTTATCTTACGTACATACGTATATACATACACCTATACATATATATTATCATACAATCATACAATCATACCACCATACTTACTATAATATATACAAACATAAATATATGCATAGACAAGAGATAAGATCATGCCCCATGACCAATCAATGGATGGGCCACAAGCGACAACCCATGAAAATACAAAGAAGCCGTGTAGAGCTTGTACTGATTTTAGGGGATGGGCTAGGCAACAGGCAGAGAAATATATGCCAAAAGAGAATAAGGTAGGGTTGTGGGGAGTAAAATAGGGTAACGTAGGGTAAGGGAGGGAGAGTACGTTGTAGTATAGTATACTATTGTCTGATACAGTATAATATAGTACGATATAATATAATATAATATATAATATAATATAATGAAAATAAATATTTATTTTGATTTGACAGGCAAAAGAACAGTCTCCCGCGGAACCAATAATATCTCCTCAAGAGAAGCCAAATGTGGTTATTACCCCTAATATAATGCCAACCCCACCAATCGTATCATCCGAATGTCCACCGGATAAAGCTAAGATTGGTCGACATTCATGGACACTATTGCATACTATGGCTGCATATTAGTGAGTATTGTATAGGATCAGGTAGGACAATATAGAATAAGATAGGGTAGGATAGAACAGAATAGAGGTGTGGTATAGTATAATGTAGGAGAGGGTGATGTAGGATAATTTTATGTAATGTAATATATTAAAATGTACTATATATTCCTATTTGTGATTTTTTGATCTTCATTTCCTTGTATACATTTACATTTTTATTAATTTTAAACCTGTAATGCTATAGGTGTGTATTTTTATTTTATTCTGCACACAATCTATATTTAATATCTAATATATTCTAATGGATTCTATGCTCCTACCATATGAAACTAAATAGTATTTAAAATTTTTAATAGGTATAACAAAATAGGAGTTTGACAATAGAAATATATATGCAACCTACACATATATTTGGGTATCATACTATTTTTTAAACTTGAAATTAAATTCTCATTGGTTTGTAATTTTTACTACAGTCGAAATGCCAAGGGGTAGCTTTGGGGATAATTTTTAACTGTAATATATATATATACGTATGGGTTTAAGCATAATATACCTTTTCAACCATATCATACTATTCCATACCATAACCTATTGTATCACAATATCTATTGTCTAACCTATACACCTATACACCATACAGTCCAGACCAACCTACCACAAAACAACAACAAGATATGTCACAGTTTATGTCTATTCTCTCTAGATTCTATCCATGTGATGATTGCTCTACACATTTAAGGGCATCTTTGGTAAGTTTATAGGTATATGGCTGTATATGTGCATATGTATATATATGTATAGTTATAAATATACTCTATACTTCATTGTAACACTGTTACACACATATATACATATATGCATACATACATATATCGTAGAAAAACATATATATATTAGCATTAAGCCGTAGCCAATTAACCAGACAATTAAATCTTAATATTAACATTCTATTGGTCCATAGGAAAGGAGACCTCCAGCAGTCCAATCTCAACAATCTTTATCTCAGTGGGTGTGCCAATTGCACAATGAAGTTAATCGCTATTTAGGGAAAGAGGAATTTGATTGCAGTCGGGTATGTGATAGGATGTGGGTCATGTTATTTTATGAGTTGTATTGTAGTGTCGTGTATTTTATTGTATTGTATTGTATTGTATGATATTGTATGGTCTTGTATTCTAGTGGATTGTATTGTATTGCGCTGTACTGTATTTCATTATATTACCTTATCTCATATCATACTATACCCATAAATGTATATAAAGCCATGTATTATATTCCTATACATAATATTATATATAACCAATAATAATTTATTGATAATTGAAAATGACTATTATGTAGTCAAAAAGGTAAGCTAAGTCAAATGTCTATTGTATTTTATGATCTTTATGCAATATCTATAAAAGCTCTAATCCAATGCATGCTAGTACCGTCATGTGCTGTTGTCCAAATAGATGTCCGGAAAGATGCTTTTTATTCTTTTTGTTATGTCCACCAATTATAATACCATTCCATTTATGCAGACCAATGAAAGATGGAGAGATGGTCCCGAGGACGGCTCGTGTGACTGAGCGGCATGGCTTTAATTAGTACATTGGAATTATAATGTGGTTATTTGATTAGTCTATTAAATTTTACTGCTTTATTTGTATTGGCTCAGGTTATAGTTTGATGAATTTTTAATTCTATAATTATGTTGATTGGGGTCATTATGGCATTTAATTGGTATATTACATCTTATTGCTTTATTTGTAACGGCCTATGTTATTTTTTAATATATATGGATAGTTAACGGAATTGCTACAAGCAATTTAATACATTGGAATAATAATAATATTACTATTTGATTAGTTGATTTATCTATAAAATCTTACTGCCTTATTTGAATTGTTCCAAATTATATTTAAAAAAATTAAACTTAAAAAATTATGTTGATTTAAGTCGTTGTATTATAGTTTTCTTACTTGGTATATATTGATGGTTGGATAACCCCATGTATATCTGCACTAGCCAACCAATCAGAATGACCCATAGAGTTTTATTGTAGTTCTTCTTTATAATGTATATATTATATTATATTATATTATATTACCACTCTATTTAGTAAATACTACTCATTAGATCTAACGTTTTAATACTTCCCAATAAGGCTAGCCCTATATGGTATATTTCTACATACAACCAATAATGGTTAAACTAGATTAGTAATTCAACTAAGTAAACAATAAAGAATTCTAGTTACTAGCGTAATATAACAACAAACTAGAGCTTATCTCAACACTGCAGCTTGCTCAGCAACTGAAGCCAATTTATATAGCTAAGCCATACCTAAGTCAGTCCGTGCAGCCATGGCCTCCCCCCAATGGTCACAATAGGAGGCTGGTATACAACAGGAAAGGAAACTTCTGTCAGACAACTCCACAAAGAGAATTGTGAATAAACCAAAAGGGGAACTATTGCCAAAACCATTGTAGGTTTTCAGTATAAAGAGAGACAGCTAAGGGAATATCACTAAATACAAGGCAATACTCCTAGTGCTGGGGAACTGACAACGGGAAAATATAGACTATTTGACATAGATTTCCCAGTTTTCTCCTTGACAACCATACAACATCTACAAGCTCTAGCTGTACCAAGGGCCTTTGAGGTTGCACAACTGGATATAGCAGGCGACTATGTAAACGGTAAATTGGAAGAAAATATCTGCATGCATCAACCAGAAGGCTTTGAAGACTCTGACTTCCCACATGGAGTGTGCAAGCTTCAAAAATCATTATATGGGCTAAAATAATATGTATCGGTCTCTAGCAGTGTATCTTAGCTGCATTCTTGACTACACGGTGCCTTTCCCTGACTAACATTAACCCGTGCCTATTTGTATCTCATGGCACATCATATTTTCTGGCCATATGTGTCTACGTGGTGGACATGTTAACTGTTTATGCCAAAAATGCTGCTACACAAAGGTTAATTGACAACATGAAGAAATAATTTGAAACCAAGGAGATGGAATTCCCAGTTGAGTACTTGGGATATCAAATTCGGAAGGATAGTCAAGGGCCCATATACACTTACCTCATAAGGGGTACATCCAGGGAATGTTTAGGTCCTACGACAGGGAAGGTGTCAAGCAAACCATGTCCTCAATCTTTCCAAATCATGTGTCAGACCTAGACAAGGACACAGAGTCAACCCCAAGGTGGAACATTGGAGCATACCAAAAAGTAATAGGTTGCCTTTTATAGATATCTCGATTAACTAGGCCAGAAATAGCCTTTGCCGTCAGCTACCTAGGGCGTTTTGCATTCAATATATCTTAATCTCATTGGAAGATGGCACCTCATGCAATGGCATACCTCAACACCTTCCCGGACATAATACTGGTTAATAACAAATCTCCCTTATAGTTAAAGGCTTATGTAAATGCAGAATTTACAGGAGATAGGACTACCAGCAAGTCAATAATAGGGTGTATACTCTTTCTAAATAACACACCAGTGTCAGGGTTTAGCAGAAAACAGCCAATGGTAGCATCATCAGGCACAGAAGCCTTGCATATCACACTTGCTGCAGCAGTTCATGAGATTTTATAAATTTCTAGTGTTAGAAACTGTTGATACTGAGACAGGTGCAGTGCCTGTCTATAAGGACAACCAATTAACAATACGAATTTCGGAAAACAATGGGATCACCAAGAACACCAAATATATATGTATCAAGTACCACTACACAAGGAAGTCATTAAGAACAAAAATATAGACATCAACTTGATCTCAACTCATGACCAAAATGCAGATATCCTCACCTAGGATTTAGCCCTTAATCAATTTATAAATACCCGCCAGCAACTAACCCTTGATGAATAAGTAACTTCCTCACAGCTATGTGGGGATGTAGTGGGAGTGCTGAAGTATTTCAGCCCCTATAAGTGTTAAGGCAATACTCCCTAAAGTTTTGTACAAAAATATTTATTGCTTATGTAGTATTGTACGTCTAAACATTTAGTAGTATTGGGAATGTAGTTTCAATCGGTAATTAAGAGTTAGATATTAATTAATGATTATTAATTACTTGCATGATATCACTGATTGGATTGAATTAGGAATAGGTGTTTATTGCATTCTAGTACGTAAATTTACCTTGGTTTTTAGATAGTATTGGTTATTTGTATTTTAATAATACACAGTAATTGATTATACTTGCGAGATACATAGTATTATATTTACATAATAAATTGGACAAACATTGCTCACAAAATTTTAAATAACAATTAGATTGAGTAACTATTCAATAGCATGCTCAGCTTAGAGGCTTATTGCCAGGTTAACTGGAATTGACCTCAACCAACACCTATATAAAAACTAAGCATAGACTTGGTCTGGATCCTGATTTTATAGTGTTGCACAATAAAGTAACTTACAAATTTTTATCCGTTATAAAAAGTAGTTATAACAGTAAAGAGAAGAGATATATCTACTCCTACAGAACTACGTGAAAAAACAAATACTGCCATTGCTTCTGCAACAAAATTTGAATTTGTAGGCAAAACCAAACAAAGGGTACATTTCTTTTCCGATACTAGCGAAGAGGAAACGTCAAGAAACCTTTCGAAAGACTTTTAAATTAGTTCATGTGAAGCAGAAAACGGAAATGCTGTATCTGTAGATAATAAAACTAAATCCGCAACTAACAGCATAGATTTCAAAACATTTATTCACTGTGCTCAAATCTGTATTTGAACCATAAACTTTTCCTGCTTCAAAGTGACACTATATAATGTGCAAAACAACTGGGCAGCACCCACATATCATCTCAGTCACCAGCCGCCAAATGCTAGAGCCAGAGCTAGGACCAGAGCCAGAACGAGCAGGAACATTTAACATACAGTTTGGTGAACTGTCTTCCGTTTTTTTTTTACATTAGGTTCCATGTCACAATTACTTCTGAATGCTTTCAGAAATTATCTGGTTCATTTAGTGAGCGACAAGCCTATAGCTAAGTCTTCACCAAGTTAAGGTTCTTTTTATATTCCATTTTCATGTTTCTTATGCCCTAGGTGAAATAATCTGTCTAGGCCAAGGGGGAGTTTTAAAATATGAATATTTAAGTAATTAAAATATTTCTTTATATAGCTATAGTCATAGTATAATTAGCAGTTATTATTACAAATGTAGTCAGGGAAAATAGCCATGTTAAAGGACAATCTAAGATAATTGATGAAAATTAAACCAACCAATGCCAGAGGTCTTGTAACTATAACTATATAATATGCCACTCAAATTGTACGTTTTAAGATGGCGGGCACTAACGCAGGAGATCAATGGTTTTGAATTAAGTATTGTAATTTACTGTATCTTCTATTCTTGTTGTTTAATTTTTTTTTTAAAAAAAAAACAAAAAATATTTTTAGGATTTGTCTATTTTTTTTTTGTTATTATTTTTTTTATGTTTTTCCAAAATCTTTTCATATATTTCTAAAACCCCTCCACCCATTTCCGAAATCTTTCAATATATTTCCGAAATACCCTGTAATACTTAAGAGTTCAAGTTCATTGGACAATTACCAGCACAACCCTTATAAATAGATATTTTATCCGATAGATTTTAGCTTGGTATAATTAGATTAGAGTACCTATTGGTCCGAGGCTCAGTCGTATTTTGCCAATAGATCCAAATGCGGCGAACATCTCTGCACGGGTATTTAAGCATAATTGCTTAATTAAGTTGTTGTTAAGACCATATCTAGCTCACTGAAAGGTAGAAACTATATAACACCAATTCAATCCATTATCCAATCCAGAACCAAAAAAATTATAAATAATTTTTTAAAAATTTCAGTTTGAGAATTGTTATTGTTTCACTTTTTGTTATGACAGGAATCTTTAAACAGAAAGAATTCTAAACACACTCTTGCTTTAACACCCAAGATCATCCTTAGGTCCGGCAGAATAGGAAATAAAACTAACGTTATTCTTTTTACCAATACAAATAAATCAAGCAAGACTTCAAACTGTATGGCCGTCCCGAGCAGGAAATCAACTATATTCTGCGACCCTCCTTCTTCTTTCGAAAACTCAACGCCTATAAGTAGCCAAGAGGAATTATCCTCTATTGATAGCGAGTCAGTATCTGAAACATTTTTAGATAACAATTTTTCATCTAACGACAAAAATTAGGACAATAATAAAAATTTGTCTTAGAAAATCTCTAGTAACTGTATGTAAGGGTAAACGTTAGACCCCTCTTCAGTCAGTATTCCTTCAAGAAGACATTGATATAAGGCACAGGCAAGGAGCATACCTCATATTAATTTTGGACAGTTTATCACATTTCTACCTAAGTGTACATTCTCTATACAATTTTAAGAATGGTTATTCAAAAAAAAAAAAAAAAATACTTTTTATGTTTGACACCACACTATCTTGTTTCATTTGAATTTGATTTGCTTTCATGTATTCAGGTAGTACATAAAGTTTTTTCAGAATCTGTGGGAGTTCTAGCAACTTATCCACAGCTTTTGAAATCTCCAATTGTATTGTTTATAGTAGTTAATTTCACTTGGCCAGCGGTAGTAAAGTCACTTGATCTGATCCGTTCTTAAGGGTTGGTTGATATGTTAGGTTCTATAGAAGGTCCATATACCGACTCTCTAGGTAACTGGCTGTAATAATTATACCTCTGTTCTAATTCAAAGAAAATTGATGCTTTTATTTGCTTAGGTGCTATCATAAACTGTAACATTTTTTATTAATTTGTCTACTGCTGTCAGGGTCTCCTATTAAATAACTGGTAGCAGTTAATATTGCTGCACCAGTGTTAATAATAGTCATTTGATTGGATCTGTCTTTAAGGCTTAGTTGCTGAGATAGAGGCTCCATAGAGGGCTCATATACCAACTCTCTAGATAACTGGCTGTAGTAGTTATATTTCAGTTCTAATTCAGAAAGAATAAATGCTTTGATGCGCTTGGGTGCGAATGCAGAAATTGCACAATGAGATTAATCAGTAAGGAAGGGGTGATATATGATATATTACTATGCAAATAATAACTATCTTTACTATTTAATGTTAATAAGCAGTCCTGTAAGCTCTGAACGAGCGAGAGATTTAGACACTGATTATTATATAAGAGAGTCAATGGTGGATTAAGCATTACAATAACGATGTGGTTATTACATATATAAATATAATTAAAAGCAAAGTATTTTTGTGTGCGTTTACGAGAACTTTGCATTTTGCTATTGATACCGCGTAACTATAAGCAGGTTGTATGTTTTCACTTGTTTTTTCATATATTTATGAGCGGGAGGTTTATTATTAATTTTTGTTTTTTTAATACTTTGTTTTACAGCGGGTATTAGTTTGTTTAATATACTTCATTCAAGCTAACGGAGAGACATTAGGAATGTCTGATTTTATCTCGATAAGATTATACCACTATTTTCCTATCTGAATGACACATTAGCCGATTTGCTAATGTAAGTGCTTGCACATTATGCTATGTAATCGACAAAATCAATTTGAACTATGTGTTCATTCAGAGTTAATAATTTTGCAACAGGTGCTAATGTGGAAATAATACAATAAAACCGATAAGTAAGGAGTGCTATATTACAACATGAATATTGACTTTTTTCACCATTTAATGCTAGTAGGCAGTTCTCTGACTTCTGCACAAGCGAAAGATCTACATACTGATTATTGTATGTGTGCACCAATAGTGGAATAGACATCATAATAATGATGTGAATATTATAGGCATACAATTAAATACAAAGCTTTGTGTGTTTTACGAGTGCCTTCGTATTTTTTCTATTGTTATATTGTTACAGCGTATGTGTGAGCGGATTCTTTATTATTGACTCTTATTTCCTTTTATATTTAGTTTTACTGCCAGTGCTAACTTTTAGCTAACTCCGATATAGTCAGGTTTAATAACTTAACTGGTATTAATTATAAATCTTCGTATTGGTTAATACAACTCCTCATGAAAGGTCAGAGACCCATTAGGAATGTCTGATTCTATCTCGATTAGTCGGTATTAGTATTTTCTTGTTTGAATGGTCAATTAGCTCTAATGTAAGTGCATGCAAACTATGTATTAACAAATCAATTTGAACTACGTGTTCAATCGAAGTTAACAATCTTGTAACAAGTATGAATATTATATTGTAAAGGTCAGCCAATTGAGAAAAATACTAGTGTCTTTTAACACGGCCTAGACACTGACATGCTGATTTTTCCTTTGATGAGCAAGGCTGTGTAAAATTTCTGTAAAATGGTAAATTTTAAATTTTAAAAATGCCACCAATGACATAACCGAAACTATAGGTTGTAGAAATGGGGAAAAAACAGGGTAAACATACCCTGCCTTTAGTTAAAGCTGTTCCCCTGACAATGAAGTAAATCAAGTGGCGGACTATAGGGTATATTAAACTGGAAGCCCCACCTCAAATACACACTGACTAATTTACGCAATTCTAAACATGCCACGTAATCATAATTTAAATTAAATTGTATGCCTATAATATCAAATTTTATACAAGAATTAATCTGAAAATAAATCATACTACGTAAGTTTGTTGAATAAGTTTTACTATTTAATTAATAGCAGAAAATAATTAAGTAAAATATATTGTATGCCGATAAAAATAAATAAATAAGGAGTTACTGTAATAGCTTATACATTTTTCAACTTAGTGTCATAAAGTAACTATGCCAGTGGGAAACTCCCCAATTTCCGTAGTATAAGTAACAGGCTCGACATGTTTTGTAGCACTAATTGAACGGAATAGCTAGCCGTGAATTATGTTATTGTTTTTAACTAAGGTTTGAAGTGGAAAGTTATGTGTATGTATGGTGTACCTAAATGTAATTGGGGGATGCATGTAGGTCTTTGAATCAGCCCTGTGAGTTATTTATCTCTCGTATATGCTTTCATTATCACATCAGTACCAATCAAATACTTAATTTCCAATCGTCTCCACATTATTAAATTTGGCACACATACTTGCAGTTGCAGTTGGAAAATAGGTCACATTGTATAGTATACTATTGTTTAGTATATAGTGTAATTCAAGACAGATAGTTTGTTTATTTTATTAAGAAAAGGATGATATTTACAACCAGGTTTGAATTTATAAGGTTATACTTTCTTGTGTGTGTTGGAATAATGTATTAATATGTAATTATTATTCCATAACTCAAACATTACTTGTTTTTTTTTGCAAAGAAATAAATTCCGTAATTTTAAGCTTAGAGGAAATGGCATCTGTATTTATGTTATTCAAATTGAATTAAAACTGGTTACTAGCGTTGGGTTGATTGTTTTGAACTCTAAGTCAAAGCTATTTACAAATTTAATAATGTTAACCAAAACACAAAAACAAAGACAACATAGCATAATGTTCAATTGGCATTAAGTTAATCATTTATATTCTAATAGCATTTGTCGACTCCTTCTTCTGCGCTATCTAGCTTTATATTAGCAATATTAAAGCGCTAGAGATATTGGATTAGGAATTTGGTTCTATGTAGTGGTATTATTGGTTCTATTCTTTTTTTCCCATACCTTGCAGTACAAGATAATGGCTCCACTATTTCAAAATTGACCGAGAGGTTGAGCAAAACAAAGTAACGCTTGAAGCAAAAGTAGAGATGGTACAAGTTACAGTTTAAGGTGTCGATATAACTTCTGCATATCTAACCAACACCTTCAAAGCAGGTTTTTGCAGTGTCGCTAGGGAGAGAAGTTAGCCTTTTTGGGTCACTTACACTACAAAAACATCAGTGATGTGAGTGACAGTAGATTTGTTGTCAGGTCTGTTATATAATGTGATACTGAACTAAACAACTAATTCTGATTGACTTGACACAGTCATCCATATGAATGGGCAAGCCAAACTGAATAACTTTTCTTGCTTCTTGTTGAGAATAAAACGTAGACCGTAGCGCTCCTGTTATTTATATTTGTTTAGAAGGAGGGGGAATACCGAATTCAAAGGCGTTTTAAACGTGTTCCTTTGCATATGCGCAGTACAGACAAGCTAAGATAAGTTTATTATTCAGCAAGTCAACAGAACTTGAGTTAGATAGAGTGCCTAAAGCAAGGAGTTGTGTAAACTTAAAGCATAGTATCTGAAACAGCCCATTATATAGTTGCTGAATCTCGACCATTTGCTGGTTCAATTTTTATGGATCATCCTCAATTGACATTTAACACCCATAGATTGCATCAACTGTTGTATCAGACAACATAGGCAACAACAATAGTTAGTGATAACAAATAACTACAACTATATAAAGAGATATACAAATTAACTATATGTCCATGCTTTAAGTTGTATTATTTAAGGGTAACTCTTACGTATCCATTGATAGTTTGGAATGAACCAACCGGACCAAGACATGAACCTGGCGCGCCACTAACAGGCTTTACATTTGGGTCGGGCTGTGTACAATCGGCATTTTGGTGACGCTCTACGTAAACTATGTTGTTTCTATAAGTAAAACGGCCATAAATTTTCCCCAAGGGAGACTCAATCACCGTGCACTTATCAAAAGTCGTATCCAAGCATTGTTTCGATATAGGAGCAGGGATGGTACATTCGGCATTAAGGAAAACGCATATAGTCGCAGCCTGGTTTGTGGCTTCAGATTGAAGGCTATCAGTTAGGGACAGAGAAGCGTCGTCAAACAGCTCAGGTCCAGGGCGAGCATGCACGACCGCGAAAGCGGCGCTAAATAGAGCCAAAGCTCGAAGACCAATCATTACAATCTTTGCTATGTTACCCAAGCGTAGTCACTAGGAGCTAAGTTGTTGGACTTCGTTTCATTTTACGCCTCTTTATATACAGTGCCAATGGGCTAATCTAATCTCAATGATTTTATGAAATGCCTAGTTCTATTGATGCTTTCGTCACGTAACAGGACAACTTATATTTGAAATGTACATTTGCTCACTATGACGAATGACGATGTCATTAATATGCAATAGCGTCATTACTGAGAACTTACTTTTCACAAAGTAATATTTAGACACTAGTAAATATCAAGTATATAGACACTTGCAGTTCTTTTTATTTAAAGTTTATTAACTTTACGTAGTAGCGTTTATTTGGAAGATTCTAAACGTACTATAAGATAATAGTAAAGTAGTATAATAGCACAACAGTACAGTCGTATAGTAGTACAACAGTATAATAGAATAGTAGTATATTGGTATAATTGTACAATAGTATAGTATTATAGAAGTATAGTAGTATAGTAGTATAGTATTATAGTAGTATAATAGTATAATAGTATAATAGTATCGTCATACTGTAATATAGCTGTACAGTAGTATATTAGTATAATAGCATAAAAATACAATTATATAATCACGATTGGGTTAATAGTTTAATTGTGCAATTGCATAGTTTTACAATCAAATAATACAAAAGCTATATACAATCAAAATACTATGGTATGCTTATATTATTTACTAATATTCTAGTATACGATTATCTCATCATACTATTATAACTAACAATAAGAATATTTCTTACAAAATACTTTTTATATGCTATATAAATAGTAATGAGATTGCTTATATGAAGATCCCGTAGATGAAACTCATCAGGATAAAAAGAAACTGTGTTTCGGCCAAAAAGAAGTTTGCATAACCAGTGGAGCACAAAGTGAAAAAGGTGATAAACGGGAGCCACTGAATACATTCAGTCAAGTCCCATAAGAGATTTATCAGTAGAGTTGCCCACTCAGTTAACTAATAAAAAATACTTTCTAACACAATTATCAAATGGTCATAAAATGCCATAAGTTTTAAAAGTACTTAAAATGGCAACAAAGTCCTAAATTGAGTCATTGTTGAATTGGAGTCCCCAATTTATCTCTGACAGAAATGCTTTATAGTTTAAATATTACTTTTTATATACAAAATACTGCAGAACCCAGCATTAATCAAGTACAGAACTACAACTATAGTTACTTTGCCCATGTTGTTTATACATTTATCTTTAGCATAGTCAATCTAATAATGTGTTTTTCAAGACTAGTATGGCTATTGGTTTTATTGTAGTTTAACAACGGCCATAAGACTCCTATCTTACTTAAATATGATTTTAATGAGTTGGTTTGTCAAGTTGGTCAAGTTGTAAAAACGGTTGTAATCTCACATAGTAGTATGCAATTACATATTAAAGTCACCCTATCCAGACTATGTGGTATTTTAGTCATCTTATATATATATGGGCTGTGCTATTTGTTCAATTAAAATTGGAAGTAACAAAGTAATCTGTAATTGATGATTGATTATTGGTAGAAATATTTTTCGCTAGCTAGCGTTGGAATTGATGCGCGTAGGTTTTAATGTAGATAGCACAATGAGACCAATTGTGCTTAAGTACCAATGGTGAAATAGGCTTTACAGTCAAGATACAATGATTATAGAAAACAGGCCAAGTTTCTTCTAATCATTAAGTTTAAGCATATATATATAAGTAAGAAATGCAAAGCTTTGTTTTAAAATGGTTGAAACGTCATTACGCGTGTTTACTCTTAGATGTTTACGTTTCTTTTATCCATTCTGCAACATGCGCTTATCGGTCCCATTCAATCAGAGCTGTGTTCATATATTGACATAGATGAACACAGCTATGATTGATGGGACTGATCATAAGATTCCTATTGGCCAATATAATTTACAGAAGATCACATCACTGAGGCCTAGCCTTATTTTGACTTTGTATTTTTCATATGAATGGCGGCTCCTTACCTCGTTTATGTAAGTGCTCATACGAACGTTACTCAATTAACTAATATTAGACCAATCATGTATCAGCACATCAATTTATCTAATTATGTAAGAACGTGAACGTTACTCAATTAACTAATATTGGATCAATGATGTATTGAAACATCAATTTATCTAATTATATAATTATATAAAAACGTTATTCAATCAACTAGTATTGGACCAATCATTTCATAATCCGCTTGTCATCAGAACTTCGGCCAAACATGTTTTCATTCGTAGCTAACTGTTCAACATGTTGTTCATTACTTAAGTCATAGGACTGACATGTACAATGGGCTTATAAATAGGTGTGTACAGGGCAATGTAATGCCAATTAAATAGCATACTTACTTAGGTTATATGGTATAGTAATTGAAAATATAACTAAAATACACTCATCTCAAAATAAATGTTGGTGTAGATTGTAGATGGACAATGAGTAATTAGAGATTAACGTCATATTGTATGATTAATGGTAATTATTTGTAGATTAAGTAATTGATGACTATTTCTAAATGGCGCTACTAATCAGTGATTATTTCTATATTGGTTTGATTAATCGATAATTATTTCTCACTTATTAATCGGTAATTATTTCTCATTAGCCTTATTAATCGGTGATGATTTCTAGATCGGCATTACTAATCAGTGACAACTCCTAGTTTGCGTATGAGTATGACAGCAACACTTTAACCCTACACACTACCCTTAATTCTTGACTTTGACAGAGACTATCATACATTGTATATATCGAGTGTTCCAGTATGTGGTGAGATTAGTGTATTATCTCTATGTAGTTGTGAGCCGCGTCCTAGACTTCAATCTTAAGTAATTAGTTGTAATAAAAGACCAATGATTGCATTGTTAAATCACTACTTTATTGTAAAACTTCGTATTATGATTGGCTAGTTATGAAATTGTTAGCATAGGTAGTACTAATAAGAAAAGAATCTTATCGTATTCGA
>NAOQ01000096.1:29645-52960 GCA_002751075.1 Ichthyophonus hoferi | reverse complement strand
GCATATTGGTGGTCGATAATAATGTTTTTATTGTATGGCAATATGGTACTGCTGCTATCCACAATTAGCTCCATTTGAGCATCGAAAAACTGGGAAATTGGATTTGTGAGACCCCAATGTATCGTCACAGCCGCCGAGTCTCAACGTATTTAGTTTAATATTCTACAATTTTTTAAAAATCTGGCAGCCCACTTAAATTAAATAAATATGAAATATATTTCAATCGTCTAATTACGCACACGCACACACGAATATAAATATATACTATGAGTAAGAGTCCGGCTTTGCTTACACCCTTCAATTACCCATGGCCAATCCGATTCTCAGATTTATAATTGGTATCAGGCATATCAAAAAAAAATTATTAATAACCCTATTTTTTACTTTCTTATAAATAAAAAAAAACATGCATATATTTTATTTATGCATCGGTTGATACAGTAAAAATATTTTTTAATGTATAGTAAAAATGGAAATACTAGTTCAGAGGAAATGATTTAACATTTTTTTGCATGGGAAACACCCCACTTCATTATTATAAATTATTGGTCCAGAATTATAATTACCAACAAAGTAAGGTAGCAGCCAATGAATTAGATAGAATAAGAAGGCAAATTGCCATAATTAAATAGTTGCACGTCCATTGGTTTACTGGCATCAATAAAGCATAATTTTGATAATTTGGATTGGGTATAATAAGTTGCAATCTACGAAACAAGATTGACTATTCCACTGTACCGGCGCGAAACTGAGGTCAGCCTACTATTTCCACTAGTTTGTTACTACTAACTCGTAGTATTAGCAATAACATATCTATATTATGGAAACAATACAAATTGTACTTTAAAAAGAGACTTAAAAAAACAAAGAAAAAGTTACAGCGTGTCCTGGTATAACGGACAATATAACTCATTGTAAGGTATACTATTCTATCGCCATTTTTATTAGATTTACTCTGTAATTTTATAGAAGCATGGTTATTTAATTAGACTAATTAACTAGGAGTGGGTGGATGTGCATATAAGTTTGCATTTACCGACATGTATATTTTAAGAAAGAAACAGGATTGAAAATAGATATACTTTAATCGTTAAGATATAATATTGGCTCCTCACAGACAACAGTTTGTAAATGGAGAGGTAATTTGTATATTTTTTCTTCAGTAGAACGTAGGCTTAAATATGTTGGTAGAGTTGAGATATGTAGATCTTAAATTAGATTTTGATAAGACATAGAACATATTATAACATAAACAACCAGATATAGTGTATTACAGAATATTGCACAAAAGAGGAAGAGGTCGATTCTTGTAATTAATTAATACTCACCATAAACCAATAAGTACATGGCAATTAATCAGCAATTAATCAGAGGAGTGCTGATAAAAACCTTCACTGTTGAGGGAATGGTTCATAGGAACTGTCTGAATAAAAGAAAGATATTTACTGTAGGGCAGAGTTTGGATTAATACAAAGGAGACATCATTGCGTAAGGTTCTACCTATTTTGATTATAGCTAAATATGGATGCCTATTATATCTAAATATGGTTACTCTATTATATCTAAATAGGGATTCTCTGTTAAAGCTAAATATCTATGCTATATATATATATATATATATATATATATACTTTGTTATAGCTAAATATGTAAATATGTATATATAGATACATTGCATGGTGTATGGTTTTGTGTTTATATTTACCAAATACATTACTGGTCAACGCTTTTATCAATCCTTTCTTGAAAAGCGGATATTATACCACTATTATATTATCTTATCTTATATCTTGTGATACACTCTGATATATCCGTCCAATAGTGTGGTATGTAAAATATTTTATTGTTAATACTATTCAATATTTTGATTTGTCCAAGTTAGACCCGACATTTAGTGTCAGTGTATTGCCCCTATCGTAGTAGATAATTAAATATCATATTATTGTCGTACTATTATCACTAGATCTTGTTTGGTTCTGTTTTTATTTTCTGGCTAATTTATTTATAAGCGTACTTGGCAATCTGCATTAAAATTACAACTACTTTATTGCTTTATTATAAATTGTGTTGCTATTTAATTTTATTTAGATATACAAACCTTTTACTTTTTATTTTGTCTTTTATGCATTCTTTTATGAGCCCACCCGCCATTCAATACTGTTAATTAATAATAGCACATAATATATTTGGATAATAATTAGATAGCCATATGTGGTTCAACAACTATACATAAATTATAATACGGTTAATAATTAATTATAATTAATTACCAAGCATGTTAACTAAGTTAAAAATTTAGATAATATGGCAAATGATATTCCTGTGTGATCGCCCACAATGTTAGTGGTTCTCATAAGGAATTTATTTTGGTAACAAAAAAAGCATCTATAATTTAATATATTAAATATATGTTTACTTAAAAATAAATATAGATTCAAAAATTGGTCAAAAGTTGATAAAAAAGCATTATATTGCAATACTAACCACACAATGTAAACATTTGCACTGGTTATTGACTATAAAAAAAAGCCATCCAAATAACGACACATACTCACCACCCACCACCTATATTATGGGAGTAAGACTAGGCAACTCTGGCGAGCCTCATCGGCGGTCCTCTGAATGTTGTGGTTTAATTGCATTAGAAATATAGTTAGCATTGGCTTTTATTGAATATTTTGACGATAGGGATGGGATGATAAGAAATATTAGTAATATCTTGAGGCATACGATGAACCATCGAATCCTAACGCGCTACATAGGTTTTGCATAGATATTCTATCCTATTAACTGCACTATAAATAGCCGAACCTGTTTGAAGTTCATTAAAAAAAAATTGTAGTTTTTACAAGACAATATCCATTATGAAGTCTATAATTATCTCTATTGCCGCTCTCGGTTTGACTTCTTCAGTATCCGCCTTCAAATTTTGTAGATATACCAGTGACAAATGCACTGACTCAATTAGTGCTGATGATTGCACTGAACTCAAATTGAACTCGGGTTGTGGGAGTCTAATCATGTTCGATGTCGATATGGGAGTCGATTATCAAACTACCCTTAAAGATAACAAGGTTGAAATGACTGTTTTTACTAAGGGAAAAAAATGTGATGCAACATCAAGGCAAGGAGAAAATACGTTTGAAAATGTGTGTAAACCAGATCCAATAAACCCAAAAAGATTCGTCAAGTCGTCTGACTTTGACGCTAAAAAAGGGGCAGGATTATTTGTGACACCGTCACTGATTGCTTCAGTCGCTGCTGTCATATTTGGCGTGTTGTTGTAAATAAAATTCAGAAAAAGACAATTCAAGGTATTTTTATGGTTACTGCAAGTGATATAAACACAATATTATTGACCAAAATCATGTCTGACCGTAAAATATATAATATTTTTTCTATAAAAAAAAAAGCAAGAAAATGCCAACGCCTACATTCAAAATATTCAAATCATTAATCTTTGTGTTTTACGAATACTAACTGCGTGGGAAAGTGTGTTTTTTAAAGTGAAGAAGGCGATTTAGGTGTGCGGTTTGGTAATAGTTATTGTGAATTACCTCACTGATCTACGTGACATAATTTAGTTAGCTATCTGTTTCTAATATACACCAAAATCCAACACACCTAGACCGAGTCAATTTACTTCTTAACCACTTAGATAAATTTATACACCACGTTTATCAACAAAAACACATGCCCAGAACCAGTCTGGGTTTAGCTTATATATTTTATTAGAGTTGGTATTAGCTAATAGATGTCCAGTAAGTATCATCAATTACGTTATTGAGGTTTATTAAAAAATATTGCTTCGTTTAAATTTTAAAATATTAGTCTGGTAATAATTAAATGCTTTTGTCGCTCTAAGAATTGTATGCAATCTTTTAGCGTGATGATTCTCTCCCCTTTATTATTTGTGTGGCCCCCTTTTTATCTACGCAACATGCGTTGATTAAAAGGCTCCCCAACATGTCCATCAATGATACTATGTTATGGACTATTTACTCGACCAGTTATTTGTACTTATATTTGTTACCCGAATCTCGGATAAGTCTATGTATCGGTTGGAATTGTATGTGCGTGTATTTTGTATGTGATCTGACAATCCTACTTCTAAAAAGGTCGTACAATATTTAACCTCTTTTATAAGAATAGTAATAATAATAATATATAAATAAACAAACAAAAGCAAAACTAATAAACATTAATAACAACAAAAAAATGAAAGGGATGCGCATAATAATAATAACTCTAGGTATTAATAGTAACAGAAATAAGAAAAGAGATGCGCATAATAATAATAACTGTGGTAGTATTAATGCCAATAATAGAATGCATTTAAAAATCTTCGCCCAAGACTCTAACAGGCGGGAAGATTAAAATTTTAAATACATATATATATTACTTTAAAACAAGGGGAATAATAGTAACATTAGGATAATTTTGTATAAAAAAAAAACACTTGAAAGTGTTTAAATTAATCTTTAAATTGTATCACATATTTCACTTTTAACATGGGTGTTGTAATGACTACATAATCTACCACATGCTGGCGTGTTTGAGTTGTCACGCCCACATGCTCGAGTATAATTTACATTTAAAAGTTTGTTGAACATAATGAGTAAGAGTTGAATTAATGGAATTACTAAGTTTTGTGACCATGGTATATTATTTAAGCTTTCTGTGCTACCATGTTGGGAATAATAAATAGATACAGGAGCGTTCCCGTTGTTGATTAATGAGCTAATACATACCAATCAACACAATTGATCTGTGACTGCTCTTAAACGCAGAGATTGATCGGCGAAGAATAAAACCCGAAAACTCTACAGGTCAACAAATCAACCCTTAGGCATGTCATACTATCTCTTGCTCTTTTGGTATATATATATATACATATATATTAAAACATAATAGACGAAATCATTTTAAATTTCTTTTGAATGGCTCGATTGCACTATGATTAATGTGTTAGGGTGCAGTAATTTAATATGGTATGCCAAATTAATCCCAAGGAATATCACAGTTCAGTATTAATAATCAGGTTATTTAAACTGTTTTAATTAGTTATATTCTGCACCGTGGTAATTTTTATTTTCAAGTATATTTCTTTATGAGGAGAAGAACAACTGTAAACTCTTGAGCCGGCCTTTACATGTGCATGTGTGTTAATTTAATTAATAGTATATTTAATACTTGGGCGAACACGTGGTTTAAAATATTTATTAGTTATTTGCATTCGGGAAGAAATATGAGCTAAGTATGATGAACAGCTATAATAAGTAAACTCTGCCGAGAAGAAAATGAACCTTTTTTTACCCTTTTATTCATTTGATTCACATAGTAATTATTAATATATTCAGTTTATCAAACAGGAACAATTTACCAAGTTTTTATCTAAGCGTTTATCCGAGCCATCGGGTAATAAAATTGAAATGGAATTTTTTTAAATTGATCAACAAATAGTGACTTTGAAATGCAATATTAAGAATACCTATCCACCCAATCACTCCGAGTTTTCATTGCTTAAATAACTATTTTATAAATGTTTTTTTTTTAAAAAAAAAAACAAATTAAATTAAATATTAAAAAAGGGTTTCATATTCTAGCGTTTATTAACAAAACATTGCGTGTAGTTTATACTTCTTTCCCTGTTGTATATTTATTATCAGGGCACCGACTAACACATTAACTACCAATAAATTCGCGAGAGTCGATTACAATAGCTAAAATAGGTTTATAACAAATAATACCTTTTATACGTCAAATTAAGCCAATCCTCGAAAGGATATAATTAGATAAGCTTATTACAAAAAGCACTAATCGCCTTGTTTTCCTTATATTCATTATCATATTTGGTAGTTCTTTTGTTTTTGTTAGTGTTTAGTATTATTACATCTAGTTATTATAGACAAAAACTGAAAATCTGCACTGTGAAATATTATCAGTCTAGTTATTGTTACGATATATAATAGCAATGTATAATATTGTGTAAGTGTGTTTATTTATTTAGGTATTTTTTGTTAGCTTAACGTAGCTTGGAAGTGAAACGAAAACTTAAAGAGGCAGAAGAGGCACTGCTCTTGCAGGGTTCCCCTGTCTTTATATATCGATAAAATTTATACGACCTTATTTAACTTATACCTTAAAAATCGCAAAAATACACGTGACTTTGGTTTCATTTTAAGCCTACACGCTGTTGAAGGTTGCCTCTGTAGATATATTCGTGTGGTCAGTTCCACATTTGAAGAACAAAATCAATGGACAGTTATGACTGAAACATTACACAAACCACCATATTATCTTTTTTTTCCCTTTAAAGCAATAATTTTTGAAAATACATTTAACTAATCAGTGTGAACATTGTTAAAACTAATTTAACATAATAACTTGTGATCTTTATAACAGTCCAAGTCACGAACGCAACGCCAAACAAACTATCATTATATAACTTTAACTAATAAAAGTTCCAAGGCACTACCAAAACCTCCCAAAAAAAACCATCACAAACCATTGAAAATATGGTGAAAATGCGGACTAAATGTATTCAACATCAAGAACATGAAGTGAAATTTCACTGTCGTGAACTATCAAAATACGTAGTTCAAGCTGAAAGAGTTTTAAACTCGCCACTATGTCAAAACCTAGCTGCAAAGTTAAATGATTTAGGTGGAAAGGGAAGATACAGTGCATTTGAAACTCATAATGCACGTGTAAAACTCCGAGTCCCTGATGTTTTTGTGGAAAGGTTGGTTTATGAATTACTTTCATGGAGTTCAAATAATTATAATCATATACCTATTATAAGCATATTATCAGATATTATAGATCAATTTTCTTATGCAGTTTATAGTCGTAATATGTCTCCCTTTCCTTCTCTTTCTCTTACTTTAGTAGAAGATATACACATACATATTATCTACACAAAACGTTATTGATTGATGTCTTATAGGCTTAATATGTGAGGTAGTTAATAGGGGCAGGTTGGATATTTAACTAGAAATTATCACCATGGAACACACATGTACCTACGTTCACATCTAGATGCCACCTAGTGAAAATTAAATATTAAATCTACCTGAGTTGTTTTATGTCTTGACTTTAAACAGTAATCGACTGATTTATGAGGATGAAAGTAGGATGTGTGTATGTGTGTGCTGTATTTAATATAGTCCTCAAATGTTGATATGTATATATCTATGTATGTAATTATGGTGTAGTATTGTTTAAGGATATGCATATCCGCTCCTGACTGTATGTGTTTTACGCATGCTTACTTTTATACTATCAATAGGGTCCGCTTATAATTCCTACCTCATATTTTAATGTTATTTTGAATTTGTTCATTTTTAGTTCTTATTTTTTATTTGGCTATTTAATATTTTAAATTTTCAGGTTAGTCAATATATTGTATGTATATGATTATTTGATATTATTTCAGGGATACACTACGTGTTATTCGACATATATGCACTATACTAATTATTATCACTCATATTTTATCCCACATTATCTGCGAACATTGTCTTCCTTAAATTTCAATATTATTTTCAATTCGTTTTATTTTTTTTTATTATCTTTTTTATCTTGGTGTATGTTATGCTTTATGCTTTCATGGAAATCCAAAATAAAATATTCGATATATATATATATAAGCACTACTAATCTTTCTTGTTCATACATTTTACTTAATATCATCTGTTAGCTGTTAACACCACCTAATTTGTAGTTTATTATGATTTTTAAATTTAACACAATTTTATTTCCCTTTTATACTATTTTATTCTACATTTCATATTTTTGTATCTGTTCTTTTTTTTTCATTTGGCATTTTATTATTCAATCATTATATTATATTAGATTTGTAATGGGTATTTATGGTATTGTGCTGTCATTAATTTTTACTTTGCACTGATTCCCATGTATTTTCAGTTTATTTATACTCTATGTTTTGTTTCATTTACTTTTTTTTAAAACGTTAAGACAACCCTCTCCTTACCTTCATATATATTATTTTATTCTATTGTGTTCATTTATTCTTATTTTTCACTTTTATTGGTTTTTCGAAGATTTTTATATTGTATTCGATTGATTTTTTTTTTCAATCTTAATTCTAAAATTTAACCATTTAATTTTTCATCCTTTTTAATACAGCCGAGTGATAACCAACTCCTTTAGTCTATAGTATATGAATAGATATGAATATGATTCGGTTTCTTTAAATTTTTAATTCACTCTTTCCATTGGTCATTTATTAGACTATACATACTAAATTTGATCCAACCCCATCAATCTCTAAAACAAAATGCAATTTACTCTTTCCATTCATACTATACATATTAAATTTTATCCAACCCACATAGTCTTGGCCGCCCAACTGAATGTGAATGTCGCAAACGAACTATTCTATGCTACTATGAGTGTGGAAAGTTAAAAAGTTTTTTTTTCTGCTTGCGAGTACAAGAGAACCCTGACGATAGAATAGCATCAGTAGAGTACATGGAATCAGTACCACGTATTGTACCCAAAACCATGAGAAGTCGTGTGTATTATACTATACTAGGTAGCTATGCGAATGATGTACGAGACAGAGGTTACGCATGTATATATCTGAGAGGTAGGTAGAGTTGTGGGTATATATATATATACATGACAGTATTGGCAATATTGATGACATTGATAACATTGATGAGTATAATTAGTATGAGCATGGATTGGATGAAATGGGATAGGTATATTATATCACCTATAGCACCTATAATTTCTATTATTACAATACATATTATATCACATATTATATCCTAAGTCATAATTTGTGTTATATCATCTATAACGTATATGAATGGTTACAATAATGGACAGAAAATAACTATGCCATATATATTGATACAGTAAGTATTTTAGGAATAACGGGGAAATGGTTTATGATAACATTTATAAATATATAATAGTTTATTAGTATATGCAATAGCTTTACTAAACGGTAATACAAGCGCGGCTATACGAGTCTAGGAATAAAAGCAGTATAAGGTTATAATTATATATGTATGTATGTATGTATGTATGTATGTATGTATGTATGTGTGTATATATATATGTCCCTGTCATACAATATCATACCGTATCACACAATGTCCTATAACCATCTCTCTATCTACACAGCTGAGCCACCAGCTATGGGTGAAGACTATATCTTTCCTGGGTGCTGGTCAACCAGGGTCCGCCAAACCTCCACACTTGATCCAGACTATGATTATCTGTGTGCGTGGTATGAGAAGGGATTTAAATACCTACAGGTATGGATATACGTATATGTATCTATGTATATGTATCTATGTCTATGTATCTATATGTATAGGTATACATTTTTATGTGTATGTGTATCTATATATTGTTATTGTTGTCATGTCTAGTGGGTGATATATTACTTTATCGTTCTACCTACAATGTATATACATTATTGTTGAGTATATATATAATTATAAGCACAGTCGAAAGGACTACCAAAGGTTCAATAATTAGGTGTGAAAAGCTAACTTTTAGTATCACTAATATATGTATAGCAGGAGGGATTTTTCGGAGAAAAGCAATTGGTTAAAGATTATTCTGTTTCGTTTGAGCACGTGCAAACCCTAGACGATCTTAAACGTCTACCCGTATTGGACGGTGACACCTGCCTGGAGGATGCCATGGAGACTGTGACGTCATGCTGTACGGCCATCATACCTTATTTCTATTACCTTCTGATTATTTATATTATGCGTTCTTGCTTATTTGTTTATGTTTAGGACTGTACTTGTTTTATTCGTCTTCTCGTTCTCTCTCTCTACCTATTTCTTCCTCTATCTATCTATTCATCTATACTATATCCATTACTCGCCTCTTACTGCTTCTAGGCTCTTCTCTGTTTATAATCCCATTATCTCCCCCACATTCACACACTTGCTGTATCAATATTTAAGTAACGCGCGATTCCTCTCTCTCTCTCTTCTATAGCCCGTGTACGCTCAACTGACCGTTACGCCGAGCTGTTCTGCAGTCACATGAACATGAAACGTCAACAACGACCCTATCCTGAAATATACTACACACTTTTCCTAGCACATGTACCCACATACAAAGTAAGCATGGGTTCTATGACTTATAATATATTGAATGGCTCATTGCCATGGGCTCTTTTTCCCCTTTTTTGTTACTTCATTTATTCCAATTGACTCTCCCTTACCTACGCGTGCACGCAAACATGCAATTATATGCATACCTATTGACCTATACATATGCATATACAAATACACCAACCCAACACACCTGGACATTACATATATATATATACCTATGCACACTATTTGGTCTTATCGCAATTTTATTAGAAGGTCCGTGACTGGCAGCCTGAAATATCTGTTGTTGAAAATATGACCTCCTCTCGTAAGGGCATATTTGAGTTCTGTGAAAGGTTAGCATCCAATCATCCTCTCTTTATAAAATTATCTTAGTACTTTATTTCCTTTTTCACTATTTATTGTGTAGAAATGTGTAAAAAAATATTGTAGCTATATGATATTATTGGTTTCCTACGTGACTATCATATTGTGATTTTCCTATCACTGAATAATGATTTTAAAAGCCTCATTGGTAGGTCCTTGTATTTCAATAAATTATAGAAAATTAATTATATTAGAAACTAGATATATTTTATTACTGGCGATTTCAGGTTCTTTTCCTTTTATAACAATTTTAAAATTCATTAATATATTTATAGGCTTTCAACTAAACTACTGCATTTATTTTCTTTCTTTCTTTGCTTTCTTCAAATATACGTCCAAATATATACAAAGTCTTGTAAAGACTGATGTATTTTAAAATACATTTGAATGTTTTTTTGAAAAAAATCAAAATGCCTTGGCTATAGCCCGGAATGATTATATCCAGGGTACTCTACATCTCACTGTTTGAGACCCTTTATTGATCATCAATGGTTATTCTCATATAGTTTTCTCTACAACATCTCTACTGTGAATAAATACCACCTATTCTTTGCTTTAACTTGAACTACTCTTCTACCCTCTCATATTTGCACTACATTGCCTATATTCTCATGGGCAGTCAACCTTTACTACGACTAATTGATCTACTCAATATGATTGGAAGTAATGAACCCCATCTATATCACTCGCAATTGCCTAATTGAATTATCCATTTGTGACGAATGGAACATACCTTATATATATACACCTAATCAATATATATATATTACATGATATTCTCTCTAACCAGGTTGTGCTGTATTCATACAGGCATTCCCTAACCTTTTCCACCCCTGATCTAGCTACCATAGCATCACAATCTATACGTAGAGCCCTCTATCTCGATATTATTGGCACGCATATTGATCAATGCCTAGCAATCTGTTGGTAGGAACCTCCAAAAATATACCTCCCTTTGCTACTAACTCTATTTTGACTGGGTAATCCAAATTAAAATTTATTTTCTACGTCTCATTGGCTTTTTTATGTCTTTACTGTAACTTTACCATACCAACATTTCCAATGTATTTCCTAATTTGTTTCTCTCTCCATGAGTAAGTAGTTCCGTTGAGGGACAAAATTGAAAACTAATGATCTTTTACCATTGGAACCCGGGTTAGGCTGGTGTGCACTCTTCCAATTGAAATACTTCTTTATTCAATAAATCAGATTCCGTTTATTGGATAAAAATTAGTTCCATCTATAGTATGTCACTAAAAGGAAGGGGATAAAACAATATAATCTAATGAATTGGCTATAATAATATTTTAAGGTTTTACTGGGAAATGTAATTAAAGACATCACAGGGTGTATCACCGGACAGACAAACAAATCACATACAAGAATATAAGAGTATGTAGAAGCGTATATATTCTTCTATAATGTTATAACTATAATGAGGTATTTCTCACAATACATGGCCTGTTTGCTATAGTATAAGGTATTTTTTTGAATAAGGCCAGTCCAAGGTATAATGTGTAATGTATTTTTTTTTTCAACCCTACTTAATTAAACTTGGTCATGCTATGGTATTTATCCTTTACAATCTGGATGTTTTTACTCGGTAACTACTAAGTGTTAGGTGTAAGTATGTATAGTAGTATGCAGTTATCAATTGTTTTGAAGTTAATCCCCTTTTCTGGCGTTAATTCTTTTCTCTTTCCTCCTATCCATACGTATTATTGTAATTGTATATAAATACATAGGCTGGTGTACATATATATGCACTTGTGTATATATAGACTGCCATACGGCCATACATATTGTCATATCAGCATAATAGCATACGATTAGAACAGCATATTATCCCATATGCAGAACTCGTTCATACTTACATATGTACATATTCACATACATTGGGCTAAGTATTTATTAATTCAATCGAATTATTCTGTACATATATGCAAGGTATAGATTAAAGGCTAATTATATCAATGATGGCTATTGGTCAACAATAAATGACATCGGGTTGTAGTATTGACAATGTTATCTAATATATTATTAAAACATTATAAATTATGTGTAAAAACAACCATTAATCTTGTAGCTCTATCCATCACAGTACCAACTTTAAAAAATTCCCTGACCAACTATGGGTGCTATGCTGCGATGTGGTTGGATTTTACTCGCTGGATCAACTTGGTGGTACGAATGGAAAACTCTTTCTCTCTCTTTCTCCTCCCACTCTTCATATTCTTCCTCTCGCTATACTTCGTCTCTCTCTCCCCCTATCACCCTACTATTTCCTTCCTTATATATATATATGTATTTATTATTTCTTCTCTTCTATTTTGTTCTACCTTTCATCTATTTTCATTAGATTACTATAGTTCTAACATACTCCTTTGCTTCTATTTGACTTAATTAATATGCATTTAAAGATTTTATCATTAACTTAGTGACAGGCCAAAAACTTCAGACTAGAAACATTTATGACCATGATATTATAACTGCGTCACTCATTAATGCATGTATGTGCTCGTTCTGCCAGATTTCATACATGATGTCATAAAGGAACCGGTACCAGCCGATAAAAACTACACAGGTACACTTATTGTTTGTGCGACTATGTATTGTGTATAATACTTGTACAACGGCTTACATTAATATAATGTTACCTTATGCTGCTACTAGGCAACATGTTATCCTAACGATATGTAGGGGAAAGAAAGTAGTGCCATCATATTGATACTGTTATTTTACTTTTTGCTTACGTTTTTTTTTCTGGCTATCTTTCTTTCATAAGCAATCCATCTATTTATTTCTACCTATTAGGCATTTGTCCATTAATCCATGCACTCTTTGACACTGGCAATTGGTTAACCTATTGTCAATGCAGAGCGGTTGGCAGACATCAAACTAGTGGACGAGAAGGTTAATGGCTCTGACGAGGAGGAGATTGTGGTTCCAATGTATTGCTTCCTTTGCACACACATGCACATACATACTATCATACTGTCATACTATTATATATGCATACATCATACATACTATCATACTGTCATACTATTATACATGCATACATCATACATACTATCATATATGATACATTATAATCCTTTATATTATTGCTTTTCACATTTTATATTGCAATACCATGTAATATGATATAGTATAGTACGGTGTGTCTATGATTATATGTGATGGCATATATGTATGCCAACATTTACAGATACGTAAAACCAATCACATACACTGCTATTCGTGTCTTTACATAGGGGCGGCCTTTTATTTTTCCTCTTTAATTTTTAGACAAGATTGTTCTTGCCACCTGGTGAACCATCCTGCAGTACTGGTTGATTGTCTTATGGCTTACTCTGTTTTTGCTATTGGTTGCTATAGAGACCCTCATATCATATCTACAATCATACTAGTACTTATTTATTTTTACATGTTTACAGACTGAAGAAAAACTCGAAGACTGCGTTTGCACCCTTATCATTATCATCCTCAAAGCACGAAAAGGACACTGAATACGTATGTGATGATAACGATGATTTGGATGAGGATTGGGACGAATCCACCGATAATAGTGATAGTGATCAAACAGTACCAATAACCAGACAGGAAAAAGTCAAGTATACTCCTCCTTTCACCCGATCTAGGGCGGAATCTATTGGTCAGAGGGTCGCTCGTCGTCGTGATTGCAAACTGAAGATTTGTTCTGAAAGTTTCTAATATCTTGTATGCTTTTATTATTTGCTTCTCCTTTCCACCTCGCATCTCTTCCCATTGCCTACCCACCCTTCTATCATTTTTGCCTTTCCTTTAAACTCGAATATATAAACAGTCTAGGTACAGCTTTTGAAATACATGCACTGTATGCAAGTATTATTCTCCTAGCACTTTTCTCCCCCAATTTATCCTTGTATTTCTAACCTATATTTTAGATTATTAGATTATGCATTCACCTTTTTCTTGTCCGACGCAATGCAGTTGGGGATAAGAATGCAAAGATATAATAAAAAGGTGTCTCTAAATATTTGTAGTTACTATATGCTTGTTGTATATATCTAAATACAGTGTTCTATTAAAAACTTTATCTTTCTATATGATATTTGGTAATGCGGTTCTCAGGTATTTCCTAATTCTTTTGACTGTTTTTGTTTTACTACAATTCCTTACACGAGAATACAGGTTAGATGTTTGAAAGGTTCTGAATGAAGTGTGTAATACATATAGCAATATTAACTATTACTGTAGATTATGGTTACATACTCCTACGGTATGTGACCCAAGATCATTAATATCAAGACTACCTTTAAATTGTTGTACACTATAGTAAAATATATGCATTTAAGTAGATCTATTCCAAACACTTTCTATCCATATAAATCGCCATGTCTAGGGCAGTATCTCTAAGTGATGCTAACTGCTACGGTCTACCAGTTACAGTATGACAACCACATCCTATCTATATAGTAATGTTTATACAGTGCTTATAATTATATAATATTTCTAAGGATATGCATCATCTCTTGTGGTCCCCAGTAGCACCCAGTCTTATTGAACATTTATCATTTTGCCATCACTTATTTTCGCCAATCATTTGCTCATATCCGCCTTCTGCTACATGAAGTAGTACTGTGATGGTCACTTGACGGCCTTTAATCCTTTATCCCATGTCACTGACATGAGTGTCTATGAAGGAATGATAAACCATAAATGACTAATAGCATGAGAAACCTGTGAATTAGCCGTATTAGACAATAGACTCGGTGTGTTTATGATAATGCGTAGATCTTGGCGTTTGCTGTGGTTATGATTGGGCCATTATTAATTTTAAAGTCGGGTACTCGTGCTGTTCTGGCAGTAATTCGTTGTATTTTGAAAATTATAAATATAGATCAACTGTTCTTATCTTACTTTGGCATCAACCTCTAATGGTTACTCCTAGTCATTACCCGTATTACAACTGTATCATCTGTTCATAGATGTAGTTTTATGTTATAGTCATTTTCTATTAAGATAACTGGTATAAAAGGCTAATACTCTATGGGGTTGCTTCGACTTCTATAGCGAGGTTGCTGGGTCAGAACTGGATATCCAGATACATTTGCGGCTGTGAAGTTGAGAGATAGATATTTTAAGAAAGGTATAATATGGTTAGCGTGAGCTACCGACACTATTATTCATTATACCTCATGTATGTGCTTAGAGATAATTTATGATTCTATCAATAAAATTATGAAAATTAAAACGTCAAAAGGAGGAATGAAAGGAACAGAAGGAATCAACAAACCTCGAGGTATATATTGATCGTCAAAGGATAAACTGGTAGTTTGTTGTAGTCTCCTGGGTCCCATGGGGCTGTGCTGTCTCAATTGTTGCAATCTAGCCATGTTTGGGTCAACAGAATGGTAGAGCTCCATGTAAGGGTCCATGTGTGGCCCACTGTGGGGTACTGGATTTGCAACCTCTTGTTGAGGAGGAGCATCACGAGAATGGTGGGGGGGAGAGGTTGTTGATTCTCTGCCTTTTGCATCAATAAGAGGTATCTTAGAAGATAGAGTCCGAGATGATATCAAGCTAGACTGACGGGAGGTAAAGGGGGGGCACACCTCCTCACTGGCATTCCACCCAGTCTTTCCTAGTGCCTCAGGAACATCTTTTTGGTGTTTGGCCCATCGCTTGATAAGGATAAAAGCAATAGAATTTACAGTCACAACCAATATACAACCAATCACTCCCCATGCTATAACACCTGCGGTGGATTGAGCATTGAGCAAGATGACACCCACAAGATAAAGATATACTGTGAGAAACACCGGGCAAAACATAGTATCTACGGCCTGAACAAGCCAGCACGTCCAGGGTTCATTTTTTACACAATTTCGTTTCCGCCACCATGTATAACTAAACAGTGCCTCTAGAGATACCAGTCCACCCATAATTATAGAGAGAATGCTAATTATGTCTACAGTGGTTAGTTGTTCCTGGCTGGTACTGGATGATGAGAGGTCATAACTGCTAGATACTGCCATCAGAATGGCCACTGCTCCCATGCCCACTCGAGAAGATACCTTAGAGAAAAGGGATTAGGTAAGATAGGAAGATTGGATAACCAGATACAGACATCAATATACCAAGGTTTATTTCTTTAAATAAATAAATGGGTATTTACACTCCTACAGTGCTCAAGGTGTAGATAAGTAGATAGATAGGTGGACTTGCAGTTATGGATTTAGATTTCATAGAGATATAGAATAACTATGTGTAACCAAGTAGATAGATAAAGATCTACATGCATTACTTCTGGAGTTAACGTACGAAGTAATGTAAATCTTGCGAGATAAATAAGTACAATTAGCTATACAGATTGATGAATACAATAATAAATGAAAGGGTAATTATATGACCGGATAGTAATAGAACTGTATGTGTAAATAAAAATGTAGATATGTACGAATAAATGAATTGCTAAATTAACAAATAAAGTAGTAAGACATAGAGTATACGAATGATTAAAAGATAGAATACTTGGATACAAGTAAATAGATGAATTATCAGGCTATTTCAAGGTTTATTAATGAAAACATATCTAATTAAATAGGTTAAAGGGAAGATTGGTTCAATAGTAACTTAAAAAATGCTTTGTGGAATTAGTGACAGTTACAAAGTTAATAAAATGGATTATTAAACTGGATACACTAAGACATAGAATAAATATATAGATTGTAATATAGAGAATTATAGGCATATGTAGGCGATCAAGGCGTAACTCAATTGGCACTAAGATGAGATGTATAGAAATGGGAAACAAAATTGTTGGTTGGTCAGCTGGTTAGGCAATGATTGAAGAAAACCCAGAGTCAACAATTGGTTAAAAGGTTCTATATGCGTGTATGCTATAAACGTTTGGTTTAAAATATAAATAGAAAAATGAATAGATTAGTGAATGAGAAGGAGTTTAATTTCTTACCTGTTCAATTGGATCGTCATTTAAAATGGGTGTGCAACAGGCCACAACGGTGACAAACACCATAGGGAATAAATAGTATTTAGTGACATATCCAGGGTCTCTTGACAGAAACACATCTACAATTAATCCTCCCATACCAAAAGGGTGATTGCCTCTAACGACCCACTCCATGTCCTCATTAGTCCCACGTTCTAAAAGATCTACCAATAAGGGTTTAGACATTAATTTTATTTTTGTATGAAATGTATAGCCGGTTATGTTGAGGGAGTTTAGGGAAAATGCTAGGGACCCGTTTTGGAGTGCTTCGGTGGTCAGACCATCACTGTGGGCGTAGGTTAGATAGGAATGAATGAGAACAATATGTAGTTAGCTTTGATTGAATACAACAACCTTATATATATCAGAATGCCTGCAAACCTATTAGAAGTACCTATATCCCCTATTATATGCAACGGTATAGGCTCCGACGATGCAAACCCTAACTCTGTCACTTTCACACCGATTCACAAACATGTAATGGCAAAAACCTTACATTATTCCGTTCTCTTACCCTCATCACAGATATATTTATAATAATAAAATGCCATTGATCCATAAATTTTTAAAATGTCTACATGCGTAAGCATTTCCCTGCTATACAAGCCCCAAATCTTTCATTTTTTCTCAGCTCTCTTCTGTTTATCTCTATATTTACACACCTGAATTCAATCTGTACAGGCTTAGGTCTCCACAATCTATACCACATTATATTCATCGACGAGTAGGGGTTAACAATAAACACCGCTATTTGCACATGATATTTGTCAAATGGATAGGTACTCATGTCCATATCAGGAAGTTTGACTAATACAGTCACCTGCTCTACCCAGTGAGCTTCGCATGAATCAAACTGGTCACAGTGGACATAATTCTTCATTGTTGTAGTGCCATGGCATGAGTTCCCCGATTGACAACAGCCTAATGACTGACCCTGTTTTACAAGATCATTTTCTTCCTCAGTGCACTGAGGTTGGTGTATTACAATGGCAAGATTGTCATGTAATCTTGTTGTTTGTATGACGGAGAGGGGGCGGGCCTAAGGAAGGAGGATGGGGTTTACTGATCAGTAAAGAAGAGAGAGGTTGAGGATAGGGTGCATAGGGTAGATTATAGATAGATAGAGAAATCATTGACATGGCCAGGATGAAAGTGATACGATAGTCAGATAGAAAACTAGTCAGTGAAATATTTTTGCGTAGGTAAATATGTAAATATAATAGCATAAAAAAATGCAGCTCCCTCTTGAGGTTTTGATTTTCTTTTTTTTGCGCGTCCTTTTAAAATTCCTATGAATTTTTATTTTAATACACGTAGTATGATTTATAATATTGTTGATGAATATACAGACTATAAGAAAAATAATGAGATATAAATGAGATTAAAGAAAGAGAGTAAAAATACAAAAAATGGATTTGAAAGTTGAAACTAAAAAGGTAAAAACATTAATCAAATATATAAATATGTAAAAGAAAGAGATTATACAGAACAAAACATATGCCAAGGCGGAAATAAAAGGAAAGAAATTGAAGTTGCTTTAGAGATAATATATGCCGTTAAAATATGTGTGAAAAACCGGGACTAGGACGAATGCATAAGAAATCAATAATGGTATTGTTTGTGTAGAAACAAAATGCATAACAAAAGAATAAAAGATAATCTAGCTGGTCACCTTGGAGTCCTTCATTAAAGCTAGATCCAGTTGCACCTGAGGTCGCCACACATCACTGGCCTTTGCCTGGCGTGTTCCTAGCAATCGATGGTCTGTCCATTTAATGGCATAGATTATTGTTGCTGACATTTGCTGGGTCTGAATGTATAAACATACATAGATGTACGTATAATATGTAGATATTCATATGAATATATGGTTAAGTGTATACATACGTATTGGTTAACCAATGTATATATATGCATCTATCTGTGTATATTTTTTCTAATTCCTTATGTTTATTAACTATATTATTGTGTATACATATGTATAGCTATATGTTAAAATACAACCTGAATTGCACAATGTGCCCGGATAGTCATAGCCAATAGAAAATAGGTCATGTTGATCAACTGCAATATATGTAAATACTATAGTATACACTTGTGTTGAAAATGTACTAGTGCTTGTGCATTGATATATGTGTGTGACCAAATCAAAAGAGATACTATAAGAAGTTAAACAAACATAAATTTTACAAAGAACACATATACACCCACAAAAGGCGCATAGGTACTACTACACTCATATATATTACCTCTACATTAAAGTCCATATTGGTGATCTGTAGGCTGGTGATGTAGACTACGATAGGGGTTGTACAATCATTTGGTGACTTGCAATCCTTGGTAAACGATCGTGGCCATGGAGGCAGTGTCTTCAACTTTTTTTATAGATTGTTGAAATTCATATTAGGATATTAAGGAATAACAAAGAAAAGTATATGATTAAAGGTCAAACGGATATAATTTTTAAGTACAGAGAGGTGTCCTAAACAGTATTTAAGTTTCTTTGGGATTTTTCTAGTAAATGTTCTTTTATTTATGGTTTTATGCTTATAATATATATTGGCTATGTATATGTGTATAAATGTACAACTGCTTGTATATATATACTTACATATAAGAGTGGTAGGATATTTTGAATTATGCTTGTATCGTGTCTTCATCTTTGTTTCCATGCTAGTACGCTCTATATATTCTTGTATCTATGCCATTGAAAGGCGTCTGTATTTTAATGAATTTTATCCGTTTATACATATATGTAGATGTGTATTTGTATGCTTTGACGCGGTGACAGGTGCAATATTGTATTTAATTTATAAACAAATATTTATACAACTATATGTATAGTGTATGTATGTACATAAAACAACGATTATGCTCTATGCCTTTACCAAAATTAAATGGTTTCTACTCACCTGGAAGTAACAATAGTTCAAATCCATTGGTGTCCATTGAAAACCGTTGTAAACACAATGTTGAGGCCTATGCAGTGGCTGATTTTCAACACTACTTGTCAAATATGGCTACTTATGCAATATTGGTAAAGTAACTACAGTTATAACTACCTAATTAATTAATGCTGGATTTGAAAGTATTCTATATATAAAAATAATATGTTTAAAAGGTATATAAAGGTTGTCTTAAAGAGATTGAGAACTATTGATTCTGTACTAATATTGAATAAACGTTATATAGTTTTTAATATAAACTCTCTGCTGGTAATAGTCGGCTGCAACTCTGACTATAAGCGAGATAAGTACTGTACAGACTAAAGCCAACATTATGATAATAAATTATTACAAATGCAATGATATAAAAATACACTTAATTTCTAATATAGAAGGAATAAATATTGTCTTTGGACTATATAATACTAAATACGTAATATAACATTACTATCGCATAATGAATTTCCTTTGAAATGCTATATCACCAATAAAAAAATAAAATATGCTTGCCAATTTACAGTTTAAGAAAAGTTTACTAATCCCACGTTAAGACGATAACCTAGTCATTTTTTTTAAAAAAAAAAAACAAAAGAAAAGCAATTAACGAAAACAGTTTGAATTGAATTTTTATATATGCATATCTAGCCTATATTTATTTTTACATTACACACTCCCCTTTTTCAGTAATAACAAAAGCAATACTTACATTGTTATCCAATTACCAGGATCTACTCTCACTACAGGATATAAACACATTTCATTATCGACAATACTTTCTTTTGTATTATTGTAATTGGTCGCTCGGGAGTCCCTACAAACTTTTGTTGTTGCTGCTTCAGTACTCTCCATCATTACAACCCACCATTCAAGTGACAATAATAAAACATGAGACAATGTATTCCTCATTATGCCGGATCTTTTTCGTGTGCCCTGTGTGCACTGACCAATACTAGTAGAAAAGGTAAACTGTAAACGTGGAATCCTCAGGATACTAACAATATACTCCAGTAGATTGTTGTCCTAGCGTTAAACCTATAGAATGATGTGCGGTACGTTTACTTGAAGTAATGCTTGGGTTGCTCATCAACAAAAAAAAATTTCTCGGAATTACCATCCGACCTTCATAGAAAAAGAAAAGAGTATATAATTGCAATACAAGATGCTAGTAGAAAATTTCGAATTCGGCAGTATCGAACAAGTGAATGAAATTTAAGTTATATTAGATTAGTCTAATTATTAGTTGTTAACAAGCTCTGTGTATGTGTATAGTAAAACATTAAAATATCAATATATATATATATATATATATAATATAATTTTTCATATATATTCCCATAGTATATAAAATATATATAACAAGAGAAAAAAGAAAACCAATAATAATAAAACGGCTTTTATGTATGTCTCTTTGGCAATTATCATTACTAAAAGTAAACAAAGATCATTATTGGTTACATATTATGCAGTTATTTAGCCGCATTCCTGTGGTAACAAGATACGTAAAAGATGGAGATAATTGCTGTCAAAAAATCTTTAACCAATCAGTATTAGTACTTATAACTTTGCTTTTAAAAAAACCTTTTACAATTTTATACACAATTGGAATTAAATATAATGAGATAATCTCACCCAATAAAACAAACATATACGTAAGAGATGGAATTAATTACTGTCAAAGATTTCTTAGCCACTCAGTATTAGTATTTATAAGTTTACTTTTTAAAAACTATTTACAATTTTATATATTATTGGAATTAAATATAATGGGATAGTATCACCCTATAAAGCAAACATACATAGATACCTTGTGTCATAGCGCATGACATGTAGCTATCATTATGAGTGTGACGTAGTCGAAAATTATTGGAGCAAGTGTAATACGCTGCAGTAATTTCTTATTCATTTATTTATATTAGAATATAACATACATTCTATTTATTTACTCTATACTTTTAATCAAATAGTAGAGATGATTTATAAACCTGCATAATAACGATTCGGATTGAGATTAATTCCTGTATACCATATTACGTATACAGTTTGATCTGAATTCAGTCTCACTGCATTCAATGTGCTTAGAATAGTATAAACTAAGCACTACATGGTTGAGAGGGGCCTTCTAGTTCTGCTGACACTACAGTCCATCACCTGACATTGGATCATTCTCAGGGTAATGGGTTAAAATAAGGTCTAGGCACGGGTTCCCTATATTATACCGTTTCTGCATTTGAAAATCTCAACAATAATTAACGGAACGGAAGAAAGATAAAAATTGGCTTAGTGAAACTAAATTATAACAGCATGTGTAATTTAAAAGATATACAGTATGACTTTTATTTCTCGTGACATGTCTGTAAAACAGTTACTAATGAAGTAAAGGCAGTTTAAACAGAAGCCTACTACATGAGGCACTATGTCATCAATGTGTTGTAGATTGGATCCTCGTAGCGACTAAAAAAACTAGCATTAATATTAGAATTATTAATACTATATAATAGTATTATTATTATAGTTATTACTATTACAGTTAATAAACCTTAAGGTATACTTTTTAATGGCGTTAAAAACTATTGTATGGAGAATAATTATATACAATCTACCGTGGTTTATTATAGAAATACTCAGAGTATTAAAGATACGAGGCAGCCACGGAGGCTAATAATAATAATAATAATAATAATAATAATCCTCTTCGATTTTTTTATTATTGTTGCTTTTATTACTATTGTTTATTATTCTTGATTAATTGTTAATATTATTATGATAAATGCTCACCTAGGCAAACAAGTTAGCAGGTTTGGCACGTGTGCACAGTTTCACCGAACTAGAAATTTCTGACCACTTATATTGTATTGTGCAAGGTTTTAGAATTTCGGTATTCAAGAATAATAT
>NAOQ01000096.1:2501-20881 GCA_002751075.1 Ichthyophonus hoferi | reverse complement strand
ATACTACTATACTGCTATACTACTATACTGCTATAATATTGTACGGTTATCCTCCTCTCATACACTTACCTTCATTTTAATCGCACTTTTTATAGTCATTTCATTGGCGCTCCCAATTTACCTCCCAACCAACCAACCAAGTAGGACCGGACCAGGTATATCAACCATTACCTCATGCTAACCTATATCTATTTATATCTATATACACTCGCTACATAGATGCCAATGGACGGCCGATGATGAATACCGAATCAGATGATTACCGTAATTACCGGTTATTATTAGAGCGTAAGTGATTGGTGTATACTAATGAAGGATATGTTATCATTGGTCCATGGCTAGGTGTATATGCGTGTATACTGATCTAGGGAGCTACTGATTTTCAACCAATCGTCTTTGGTCATCTCGTCAAATAACCATGTGTAGATACATATTAAGATGGATGATAATGATTGGACAAGATAGGTTTTTTTAGGTATAATATGGAAAACCTTGTGAGATTTTTTCTCTCATTGGTTAAGTCTCTCCGCTAAAAACAATATACTGATATAGTTAGATATTAATTTGAAAAGAAAATCAACACATATATTCTATTGGGTATTAAGTTTTAAATGATATCTTTATTTATCCCTGATAGGTAAGTATATAGTTAGAGATGTATAGGATAGGATAGAGTAGGTCGATAATAGCCGATGTGTTTGTAGATCTATGTATTTCTATATATAGCCTGGTGGCAGACTAGATTACCTAACCCTTTATACTGTAAGCTCATACTGACGTCATGCCTCTTGCTCAGAGGAAAAGAAAATCCGATGGAAATTTGTAGGGATTCTATTGGTTATGTGGGTTATCCTGTTTACCTGTTCCTATGGCAAGCGAGTAAGTTACTTCTCATTAATTTCTATCAAATGTACTCTGTATTTTAATTGGCTTTGGTATATATATACAGACATGATGACGATAAAAAAATCTTATATAGCTATGTCGCGCGTCTGTCTCGTTATGGTGTCACTCTAACTTAAACATGGGCCCGCGAAGGCACAGCCATATATATTCTGTTAATACATGATTTCGTTTATATATCTATTAATGTATTAAATATAATTAGACAGTTATTTTATCCTATCCTATCCTCTTATAAAACACCATACTCAAGGCCCTTTAAATTTTAACCTTGGTGACTCAGTGGTCCCCCTTACATATATCTTCTCATATTATTTCTATTATTTATGACTATTGATACGTTTCGATGGGCTTATATAGTCATTTATTATTTCTATTCGATTCATATCACGCCATATGTTTACCATGTATTACATAAAATATCTTGCATCTTTTCCTTATATAATTATAGTAAACGGTTGTTTTCTGTTTATAGGTTAATAATAATAGTAATAATGAAATACACATATTACTTAGTACATACTTATTTCCTCACCTGTCATAACCATATATAATTGGTCTAGCCTATTTCGGTTGTCTGACAAGGATCCAATCGTTCAGTGCTGTGGCTGTACACCGTGGTTCTGGGTTGTATCATTTGCCCCTATTGGTTTTGCTCTGATCATTACGGTATGTGATTGGCTTGTTGGTAGTGCGTGAGAGCAAATGAAGATATAACTTTATTGCATTTTTATTGTTTAATAAGACGTAGCCAATCAAACAGCAGATCGTGCCAGAAGCTTAATACATTAAATTAAAAAATCATAGATCAAGAACCGCATTTTATTGGTTTGGTAAATAATTATTTATTGAATTGTTGATTAATTGCTATTTACTTTCTTCAAAATGATCAAAGTATGCTTACAATCCAATCAGATTAGGTCTTTAATGATATAATTCCTAATGTGTTAATCTATTATTGTAATACCTATACTCACTTTCATATTTTTCTCCCGCCCTCTTTCTTGCTCTCTTTATATATCCCTCTTTCCATCACACACACTCTCTCTTTATATCCTCTAGATGTTAGTAGGTAAACAACTGCGTGAAGAATATAACCTCAAAGTACGGTGCAGTCATCCCTTCCGTGACAGTGACTTTATATTTAATTTGAAGAACACAGTCTTGTTCCCCATGTGGGCTCTGCTCGCAGGTAGGGCTAGAGACCTGGCTAGGCATATCTCTCTATATCCTACTAGATTCTGTTATACCCTACTCAATCTACTATACCTACTATATCTACTATATACGTTACTAAATTCTAATTTGCTATTCTAGTTCAGATCATTAATTGCTTTATTCTACACAATCCTTGCAGGTGTGGCAGCAGGTATGGTAGGCATTGGTGGTGGCATGGTCATTGGCCCGCTACTATTAGTAATGAGTAAAGAGAGCGATCCGGTACGTTGATTGGTTACCCATATTCCGATTAATCACCCTCCTTTCCCTCATGTTATATCTATATATTGACTGGAAGATATTTTCAATCTTTATTGATGTTGCTGATCTATTGATCTGTATTCTACCCAATCATTTTGAGATCTCTATCTATATTATGATTATGTAATATGAAGCAAATGCAAGTTAGAATGAGACAGAAAGGGAAAGTAGGTTATGTACAGTACAAGATAGTGTTTTATAGTGTTTTATCGCTATGTGCATGCACGTATACGTATATATCCTGGTCCTTACCCTCTCCCTCTCCCTCTCCTTCTCCTGGTCTCTGGTAGGCTATAACCAGCGCTATTTCCTCCTTTCTGGTACTCTTTACGTCATCAGCTACCACTGCCCAGTTTGTCCTACTAAATACCCTCAAGATTGATTATGCTCTCTATCTAGCCTCCCTGTGTGCAGTGGCGGGCATATTAGGTAAGTAGTTGTAGTAGCTGCTCTATGTGGAGGACTTGCCTTCTTTCTTTTTCTCCCTCTCTCTCCCTCTCTCTTTACCTTTAATTGTATTGGTCTGTTTTCATTGACCCGTACATTATCAGCTTTTTTTCATTGGCACTAAACTATACCCTATTCTCTTTACTATATTTCTTTTTATGTCTGGGGATAAGTGGGAAACTTAATGGAATGGCATGTGTATGCAGGCGTGTGTGTATATATCTTTACCACTCTGGACCCGGCTTATACTGGACAAATATTCTATCCTGGAGTGGTTTTAACTTTAACTATTCTAATATATTGAATGGTGGTATATGGTTGGTTTATATGATAGTATATGCATATAAAATAGTAAAGTGTGTATATAATTGGTCAGCATTATTAACCTACACCCCTTTACTACAGGTCAATTGGTCCTTAAGCCTATGATAGAATGGAGCGGTCGAAAATCGTTCACCCTTTTTGCTCTAGCCATTGTGATTGCACTCAGTGGGATCCTTACTGTCATACAGGTGACTGACTTTACCCTATGTAGTTATATAGGATATATATGTATATATGTATACTTCCCTACATTTATATATACCCTCTATCATTCACTGACACGACACCAATAGAATGTATTTTATATTTAAATAGCTAACTGAATTACATATCACGAATAAGATCCTTTTATAATTCAATGACACATTTATCCTTGTATATATATATAACTATAATTAATACATAGATGATGGGTGATGGGAATACAGGGCTACCATTCTCTTTTCATTATTGGTTTATGTTTTTATTGACCTTTCCTCTGCTAATTGACAGGGAGGTCTCAACCTATGGAGTGGTGTTACAAGCACGCCAAAGAGTATTCATGACCTGTGTCGAATGGCACACTAATATACACCTCTCCTTACACGCGCATATATTAAATTTACGCTTTCAGATATTTAGTATTATAGGTGTTTCTAATAATGTATAGGCATTGGTGGAACAGCTAATGTATTTTTAAAGTACGAATCAGGTAGGACTTTAGTATTCTAATTGATGAGATATCTTGATAGCTACAATACAATCATTCCTATTGGTTACTGTTGAACTGATCTGGGATACCTCATTACTCTTGAATATATATGCAAAACATTGATGAAGTTTGTATGAAATGGTATGGGTCTGTAGTTATGATATTGTAGTATATTGCAGTATGTTTTGATACAAGCAAGAATCGAATAAGCCATAGCGAGACCCACATCTTTATACTCTTGTTGACTCGCCAATATGGTGTGTGCTAAGCTATGATAGCATGGTACAATACGTCCTGTTACTGTGTATGATTTGAGTTAAGCAATAATAGCAGAGGTGAATTACCCTACTGCTCATGCTGGTCATGAGCAATAAAGTAACTGTTAAGCCTTTGGCAGCCCATCGTAAGACTTAGATAACTGGGTTTTCAGTCAACAACTGGGTGATGGTCCAGTGAGACTTTCAAGGGCTCCAGTGGAGAATCTGTTGACATGGGATAGTATAGTATAGTATAGTATAGGGAATAGAGCTGGTCATGATTCCATTCTTTGATGACTGTGCTGTTGAAGGCAAGACTCCAAGTTTTCCCAACGCAAATACGGTCTGTGTGGTCTCTCCTTAGTGTATTTGCTAATAATGCTAAATGATTATAGCTATATAAAGAAATACCTAGAATAATTAAATATTACTGTTTAAACATTTAATAGGAAAAAGTGTTGGAATTTTTGCAGTCAGCCTCCTAGACTGTGCTTGCTTTGATCTTGCTGATTACCTTTACTAAGTCTGGCAGGCCACATAGTATATCTATCTTCTTACATCTTTCTATCCAAAAGTCTAGTACATTCTGCAGTACATCTTGCTAGTGTCCTTTATATCTCTATATCCAGGGTACTCTGTAGTGCACCGTCTGAGACCCCTTTAATGATCATCAGTGATTATTCTGATTCGATGCAAGGATCATAGATTAGCTGTTGATCAAATATTACCAATACTTTGATCAACATCATATTGCATCAAGTAAGTCCTTGAAAATTGAATTTTTCTCTCCCTCCTTATCATCACATTTATAGGAGGGCAAACTCTGACCCAATAACTCTTGTAATCAATTAATATTAGTATCAGTCTACTTGAATCTACAAGTTCACGGTAATTTATCAGTAAATCAATCGTAAGATTTTAGACAGAAACCCTTGAGAAGAGGAAAATGTGCACTAAAAATAAAGACAGTTACTTCTTTAATACCGATTTGTAACAATCTACAGCAGGTCTAGTGATTTGTCTACAGAGTTAAAATTATTTCTTGCTGAGCTAGCGATAGTGATAGCACTTAGCTCGGATCAGTTTACAATAGAAAGATGAGATGGGTTCAACGTAAAAGAAATAATGTATGATGGTTCTATCCTCAGCTGTTTAAGGTATTCTTCCACAAATTGAGGAGAGGGTCTTGCTTTACTACGCTTAGGCGCGTTTGTGGTAATAGTACAGTGTGAAAGATCAGTGAAAGGTTCTAAGGCTGGGTGGAAGTAATAGTTACCACTACTATTACTATCGGAAGTAACTAAACAGTTCACAATATTCTTGATAGAAAAAATACCTGAACACTGACGATTATAATCAAGTATTAACAAAGAACTAGACATTACAATAAAATATGACGGTTATAGAATACAGGCCAAGTATCTTCTCACTATCATTGAGAATATGTATATATAGAATATTTTTAACAAGTTACAAGAAGCGCAAAACTTTGTTTGTAATAGTTTATACAACACCTCTGTGTCTTTATTTGTTTTGGTTTTTTTATCCTTTTTGCGACCCTTGTTTATCATGTTATGGTATGTCAATCTATGTCAATGTAGGAGTAAGACCCCTCTAAAATAGTTTGATCCTAACTTAATCTAATTATTCAATTGGCTTAATGTATGGGTCCTTATTTGGATGGCTTTTTAGCTAATGTCCTCATCATTAGTCCAATTGGTTACTTTCGGTTAATCTATATTGTCGAAGCATTTCATCTAATCTAACTCAGAGCATTGTTAAAGCAAGTGGTATTGGACCATTCATGATCCGCTTGTTACCGCCTTGCCGGCTGTACCACGTCTTGCAACACTGCTCGAAATAATTTCTAGGCAATTTAGACGTTCACTTATACAAACCAATAAATCCACAGTAACTTTACCATTGATACAAAAATAACCGCAGCTATTTTTAATCTGCTCTAGCTATTTGTATCTTAATACACTCCTATATTGCGGTCTCTACATCATCTCTAGTGTGAATAAATCTATTAAGAAAATAAACTGACTTGGATCGAATCGGATCTGATGGGGTGATTCGTAGGGTCAAAGCTTCTTCACCTACGGAGAAATTCTTGAAATCGTATTCAGTACGCTGAACGAACCACAATCATAGTTTCTTCCGTTGAAGTTATTCCAAACTTTAATCTTTTGGAATTGCTGATAGCAATGGAGATAGACACCTTGTTAGTATTTACGGTACCTGTAATAGTAGAAAGGTGTATATGTTTCAAATGAAGATATGCTAATATTTTCTGGTCTGAGTCTTTGTGTCTGGTTATAGTTTCTTTGAATGATAGTTAATTATTTTTATCTCTGATTGGGCGCCTGCCGCTAGATTTGGTTTATTTATATTCCTTCGCTTCGTAGTTAGTTGTATGCCTGTCTAGAACTATAACTGTAAAAATTGAGAAATATTAGATTAGATTGTCTAATCAGAAATCCTTTATTGCTATTTTTAATCCAAAATTCTGGTTTAACCAAATCCCCCTTATCAGTTGCTCCAACCTGGACTACGTGATCCACCATGGTTGATTGCGAGTCTTTAGACATAGGCCCACTTGTATCAGGGTATTATGATTGTCGCTCATTGATGTATATTTATTATACATACCTACAAGGAAATTGTTGACTTTAGTTTGTGTTACATTTATTTTCTCGCCTATATTAACCAGCAATTGATAATTGTAAAACACAATTGCAAACATATATTTCTCTTATTGTAAAGTTCTATACCTGTTGTAGATGGATAACTTTTGAAACTATCAAGATATACTGCATATATACTAATTATTTACTAATTAGCAATCTAGCATTAATTAAATATAATGATCAAGATTTTGTCCTATGTTACTTATTTAACGTAAGCCAATTATAACTACTAGAAAACAGAAAGGCAAAACAGTAAGATAATAACTACAACACGGTAATATAATAACCACAAGGAGATCATATAATATTATATATATATATCATTCTATAATATAATATCTATCTTATCATATCATATCATATAGTATCTATCACTCATATAATATAACAATCTCATATTATGCCACATTACCATCCATAATCATCAAGACATGGCCCAATACTCGTACTTCATCGCTCGGAATTAAAAACACATTCCTTTCGATTTATCTTATTGGCAGAAAAATTCAAGTTTAAGCCAATGATTGTCAGGTATCAATCTATGGACAGTCGCTAGAAATATTTATTGGTGCTTTCTTCTCTTTTAGCTATCTTGGCTATATATAAAGAGTTTGTTACAAACTACAATTTTTTAGATAATACTCCAAATGCTATTTTATGCAAATAATTACAATTTATTAGTGGAATGGAACAGAATAAATTTGGATAATATTCTTTAAGCATCATGTACACCATTGACGATTCTAATGAAATAAGTCAAGGGACATCACCCTCACCCTGTACGATTGATTATATATACTAGTTGATCTTTTTCTTCAAAGAATAAAGTGTATAGATGCAACTACTTCACGGTTTGGTTTATATATTAGATGTTTTTTTTTTAAAAAAAAAAGCTAAGATGTTTGAGATGTTGCTGAAGTTGGGAGATAAATAATAATAATTGGGCATAATAGATCTAAATGTATGGCATATTATATCATTGCTGTGAAACTGCGCTTATAAATTGAGTTTAATCCTATCAATCAGATAGTTCGTATTTTTATCTTGTGATGACCCGGAGGGGTTTTTATTGGGAAAAAGCTGAGTGTCTCAGGACGAAAGCCTAAGGCTCGTTAGAGATGTATGTTATAAGAACGAAAACATAGTTAGTAATAAAGTTTATTATAATATAGCAAAGATTAATACTGAAGTAAATAAATAATATACGTGTTTGTTCATCTTTAAATGAATTTTTTAAAATCTGAACAGTTTTTCTGAATCGCCACTGATGAAGCAAAATTGATACACGTGATAGAGCGATTGGCTATGTTAATCAGTTAATCATGGCCATTATATATTGCATCTAATTTGTATATTTGTATTGAGTAGATATAAAATCTATTATTGTATAAATAACAAATTAAACTTCCATTTTTTTTTTTTTCAACAGTAACGTTTGATTATCACATTGCTTATTACAGTTGTTATAGTTGTTGTAATTAACTCATCTGTCTAATAATTATTTAAAACGGTATTGTTGGCTTCTTTAGGATGGGCATTTGGTAGTAGACACTACGCAATACGAAGCGTCTTAACATATTATAAAAGTTGCATTGGGTCAAAATGTCACGATTGGACTACTGCCACAGAAGACGAAAAGCATCCACGCAAAAATATCTGACCACATGTATACGTATACGTATCTCTACAACAAAAAATTGATATTACAGTTAGTTTTGTTACCACAATTCTTTTCCAGTTCGGGTATAACTGATTTGCAGTGTACACTTCAGTTGAATTGGCATTTTCCCTGTACTAAATCTTTCAAAAAAAAAAAACCACACAGATTGATAGGGATTACAAGACAAATATACTACTTTAACCACAGTTTATTAAAGTGTCATACAGCTTTTACCCCGCATACACACACCTAATATAACTACTTAAAATCATAACATTTTTATTGTACTTTATATATATATAGACTTCGCGTTTTTGTTTTTGACTCCAAGTAACTATAACATAATACCTAAAAAGAACTCTACGAAGTGGTAGAGATGATACCAGAAGCTCCACAAGATCATGCTGGGGGAATGTTTTGCTTCTCTTTGATGAAATACATTGGCTGCAGCGGAGGTATCAGGTGCCCTACTGTTGTAACTAATACAGATACGCACACTCACTCTGATCAGCACCCAGCCTCAAATTATGATCGTACCCCAAAGACATACGAAAAGCAGCATCGCAAAAGATCCAAATCAATTCATTGTGATAATTTTCTACCTACAAATCCACAGGCAAATGAAATGGCAATGGGTAAACCTGATAGTGACCGTTACAAAGAAGTTGGTCAGATTGTGCCAGGTCGGCATGTTCATTTTAGCAATGAAGTCTACACGTTCCAGACATATCATAAGTCAAAATACAGTCGGGGAGATTCCAACGCACATAGCCAACCCAGTATAAACAAGCAAAATGTCTCCAAGGAGTTGAAAAGGCTTGATAGAGAACTCTTTCCTGATGGAAACTGTATTTGTAGTACATTATTAAAGCCGGGGGTCACTCGGGGCTGTCATCTGGGATGGAGATGCGAGTGGCCCTTAAAAAATGAATAAATTGCAATATTATAAATGTTTTGAACATGTTTTATAGTTTGAGTCATTTTTTCAATATGCTGAACCATGAATTTCATTGCATGAATGACCAATTTATTACGAAGTGCTTTTATTATTGAATGCTATGTGTTATTGAGGAAACAACCATCCTAAATTAAAATATTACACTATTCTATACATAGCCCATTAAATATTTACATTATTTGCAATACCTATGTGTCAAACAGATAAATTATAGTATTAAGCAAATATTATGACATTATATATATAATAGTATTAATTGGCCATATACTATTGACATGGAAGTTTATTTTATTTTATTAGTTTTAAATGGCCAGAGGTGTGCGAGTTAAATAGAACATGGTTTTGAATAAGTCCTTATGAGTGAGTACATACACATATGCATAGCTAAATCTATATCATTTTCACTTTGAACTACTAGGATGTGCCAGTTTTTCTTTTGTGCCAGATAATAACTCAATATAAATAAAATAAGTTGCCACATAATCCATAAATTATTTAGTATAGCATGTTACGCTGTCCCATACATGTACTAGATTAGAAATCAGCTTTATTGGTATTTAGTCCTTGTTGATGTCAGCCTGTGTTGTAGGTATTGTTTTATTCCTATTGGATTGCAGTCGACGATTGGAGGCCAACAATCCAACGGAAAACAAAAAAGGGAATCTTCAATTTCATTCTAAAATTATAGGTGACTGTCCTGTCGCAGATGAAAAAAATTATCCTCATAGGATATCGAATATGGTATATATGGTACCAACAAACTTGCATTGATTAATTGATTAATCGTGATTGATCATTTTAACCTATGTGGTATATATAAACTTATCAACTACATTTGTCAATTTGTTCTAACAACTAGTTGAAGGATACCAGATAATTATTACAGTCTTGTTTCATTTCCGCGACCCACTTTTTAGGAACCACAGCATCGACTCTTCATACATTTAGGTATGTTGGGATATTTTCCGCTGTGTCGAGTGCACTTCTTTCCTTGCAAAACATGTTTTCCCCTACGGCATTTCTTCCCTTTAGCTTGCATATAGCAATCGCAGCGCCAATCGTAGTTTTTCTCGTAAACAGGTACGTTTGGAGGGAATTCCAAGCAAGTGTCATCTTTACGTGCAATCATATCACAGCATACCTCAGTATTGCAAGGACCTAAGCCATGCTGGGAATAAGTGGGTTGTTGAGATCGTTCAACCATTGTAAAACATGCATAGTGACTGAGAATGTTTCTCCAGTCTCTTTTACGTGGCCAGTCACACTCTGACCCACTTTCAGTCCATGCGTAGCAGTCAGTTATAACGCGCACGTATGGTTTGCAGCAATAATTCTTTGTGCATTTTTTTTTTCCATGCCCACGCACAACGCACTTTTGATTAGCAATCCCCATTGCACATTTGATTTTCATGTCCTTTACATATTTCTTGCATTTGGTAGGATAGGAAGCAGAGGTACAACAACGTTTTTCGCCGCACGAGTTCCAAGAAATATAAGTATTGGGATCGCACTTGGCGCTTGTGTTTACACCATTGTAGCAAATGGTACCAGACTTGGATACCCATGCGGCACAATAAACAGTGGGGCCACCATAAGTAATACCAGCAATAGTTGCAATTAAAATACACCTGAAAATCATTTTTTTTCCCTTCTTTATATTTTGTATACTAACATCCTAGGTCATCTTATATAAATATGAATTGAGTTGATAAACATTAATTGGGCTTAGATTGGTTCAGCCTATAATGGTTAGTCAGACTTATTGGCAGGGGGTTATTGATGCCCCGAACCTTTTCCTATATTTAATGGGTTAATGCAATATAAATGTTCAACATGTGTTTAAAGATAACAAAACACGTACAAAATTACAAAGGGATAGGTATAAATTATTTAATTGATAAAAAAAAAGGAAGGTTACTATTATAACTGTACAACAAATAATAATTCTTCTACATGGCATCCATAGAACTTAACCGAAATATGTTTGCCTTTCACCAGATCTACGCTATGTAATTCCATATCAATATCTATTACATATATAATTTGTTAAAGCCACAATTCCGTTATACATTTCCAGTTTAATAGCTATATATATTTATATTTATATCTATTTATATGAAGACATTGTAAATTTATTAGTTATAAAGGTTCAATGATATCATGGTTATCTTTACAAACTTCTACCTAGATCTACAAACCATTTTTATTGGTTCTCTGGCTTTCCCCGACATATTTTTATAGAATTTTATCTAGTTTTGCATTCTAAACATTAAATTAGAGTACCTTGGTTAAGAAAAAGAGATGACTGCAATTAACTCATGGTGGTACATTGATATTCAATCCTTGAATAACTATTTGAATGCCAATGTACTAGGTTTTGTTATTTTTTCAAAAAAAGTACCAATTAATTGCTTTTTCGGATACCTGATTCCAAACAACAAAACAATATTTACAAATTTTTATGCTTGTGATAAGTTAATAAAAATATCCTATTTAAAACATATATATCAAAGTGCGTCATTTGAAATTGTGAAAGACAACGGAAATTTCATAGAGTCACAAAAAAACGTGTATAATGTAACGTAATAATGTTTATAACATTTAAAAATAAAGATTACTGTATACCAGCTACTTTGATTGATTTCAATAAATGTTGTAGTTATTATCCACGTCATCTTGACCGGAGACCAATAACTACAAGCCGATCATCAAAAATAAAAGCAACAGATCCTATATTTAGTGTCACTACAGAATCACGTGTGTCGACTCTATTACAGACAGAGGCCTTTCATTATTCTCATTAGATACACCATATCGTATACAGACTACACAAAGGTTAATTGGTCCCTAACGAATGTAGAATTACTATTGTGATTGACTGGTTTGTATGAAACCATGTCTCCATAATCAAGGCTGTAGGTTTAATAATGACGCGTTATAATTGCATTTTCATTTTTAGAGAAAAGAGAAAATATTCGTTTTTGTTATTTTTAAATAATACCAATTAAATTAAAGGTTAAAGTCGATATTACGCCTACAAAAGAAATTAGAATTTTCCGAATAATGGAATACTCAAATTGGACGACTGTGTACAAGACTAATATTAACAAGCACCAAATACGTTGCAATAGAGGCACTACTAGTGCACGTAGCGGACATGTAGAGTTGGGACACTGGAAGTAAACGGGTGCATTCCAAGTAAACAAAGCGAGCAAAGCAACACTTAGGCATTGATTTAATGATTAAACATATTTAACATTTCAATACCATTAAGTTTACTCCTTATAAAAAGCATTCCATCCCGTTACCTGTGAATCTTTTTCACAAGGATTATTGAATGGGTACAACGAAATATATATAATGATTAGATTACATTTGATAACATCTTACCACATTTTGGTAATTTCTAATTGATAATTACAATGCTTATATACATAACAACATATTACATTGTTTAATTTTTAATATTAACATTGGATGGCATCTCTATTCCTGCTCATGTAAAATCCATGTCATTGGTAGTAACAACAATTCGAATTGATGAATATGATAATGGTTGTATGTAAACTGAATATACTAACTATTGTTCCATTGGTCTATTCTAAGAGAATATAGCTTGCTATTGCTTGTAGTGTTTGCGATCAACCATGTTTTATGGTGGGAGCTGGCTGATTAGTGGTATCACGTCTTACAGGCACAGATCTTTTTTAAAAAACAAGTACATAGACTTGTACCTGCTACCAATATAAGACAATATACCAAACACTTTATATATTACAAATGCATATACGGTATAATTTATACCGTTAATTAACAGAAATAAAATATTTTTTGGTACAAGACAAAAATAAATAATATTTTTTTTTGCCAATATTGCATTACCGACCAGGTTTGTATTTTGAAGCATTTTCTGATTTATTGAATTTCAAATGACGCAAAGCTTATAACGTTATCATTAGTGCTACCAAGTGAATCAATGAAATGTTTGTAAAGTCGGCTTAGTATTACTGGCTCAGTTTATTGAGCTATGAAAAGGTTACTTTGATAATCGTGATTGATTAAACAATATTACTGCTGTGAGAATGCCAAAATAAGAGCAACCTGGGAACAAATTTTTGTCTCCCGTGTACACATGGCAAAACAACCATTTATACAAACTAGTCTTTTTCACATTATTGATTATTAATGTACTAATACTGAATATCTTTTTTCCAAGCAACTGCACTTTGTCTTCTTTTTTTTAATGTCCCTGTAAAAGAGAGAAATAACAGCATATGAAAGGTAGGACATATTTTTATAGATTGATGATGTACAATATCGTACAGTTTTTATAGTTATAATCAAATATATTCTTATTTTAGCTTGATCTAAACAACCAATTGTGTCAATCTATTGACTGGACCAATATTAAAGGTTTATATATTTAGATATTCTTGGCTGCAAACGCAGCACTAACTTTTAGGCAGGGTGTTACTTTTAAAATTGCGAAATCAGAAAATGTCACCCCCGCGATTCATTAATCAGTCCAATATGATTGGTAAAGAAAGACTTTGTTGATCCATCGATTGCTCAAAGTCACATTATTTCTCACGGTTCCGATGTTTCATCGTAGCCAATAAAAGGGCGTCAAATAAGCTCAGATGATATTATTGGCTACAATATAGACTACTTCTTGTAGGCCAGTGCTTCTAAAGCATCTACACTAATATAAAACTTAGTAAATAACATACTAAAATAAGTATTTCTATGTTTATTATATAAACACTTATTTTTCATTAATTAACCATTAAGCGTCTATGAATGCGTTCATTAATTAATTACAGACAGTCTACACTTTTTGCAGATACAATTTCATGGTAGCACGGAGTAAATCGATTGGTTTCTGTTAATCACTCTCCCATATATATATATGTAGACGTTCGTACAAATGTATTATTAAAAATTACAGGACGTCGCGAACTTTAGTAAATTCGTTCGCACTACAATTACACCATTTTGAGCTAACATAACCACGCATTTAGCTTTTAGATACTATTAGCAGCAATACAGGCTCAAATTGCATTAACGAAAAATAGCTACTACAACAGTTATATCTGACGTAACACTTTAAAAACAAATCAAACACCGGTAGTACAGCAAGACAATTACCGGGTTCAGCGGGTCATGATGGATGTAAGTCAAACCAAGTCTGAAGCAAATATTTCCAGAGAATTCGAGTGGCTCACTTCCAATATGGATCACTTTATACTTGCATCCTCAGGTCTCTCTACAGATGACTTGCTAGATCATAGCGCCAAAATAGCCAAGATGGAGTATTTTGAGCACGAGCAGATGAACGAATTGCCAAACCATAATCATCCCATTTGCTTAAACTCAGCAAATACTCCTAATCACATTGATGTACAAACCTGGAATCAAATGTATACACGAAGCGACGCGTCGGGTCCTTTAGATACACTTTTGTTTAATGAAAGTGTTTTCGAAGATATGGATGCTTCTCTCTTTAACATTTTAAACGAGTTGAGCTGGGAATCTTCGGCCCTGGTCAACCATCATAATAATTATACACCTACACTCCAATCCCAATATAATGCTTACAGTAATAACATACTTAATTATAACGCACCCTCATTAAATGCGTACAATGATCCTATATACACGCATGATACATGTATTCTTTCCGATATATCTAGCTATGGCGCCAATTGTTCATCCCCTCAGTCCTCAATTCTTAATGCTTCTAGTTCACCAAGCATAACATCCATGGCTATCCAAAAGGAGTGGTCAGCCTCATCCCCTGCTATGTCAGCTGAATCAATGGATTCAACTATTAACTGGAGTAATCTAAGTGGAAGTTCCATGTCCAGCCCTACAGAGACCGCAAACTCGACACAAAACCTCAAAGGAGAGTGTAGTAGCGACGAACTCAGTTCTAAACCAAGCTCTGGTAATATTGGCAAGGTAACTGAGATCAAACGATCATGTCTCAATTGTCATACCAAGGAAACTATTATGTGGCGCCGTCACCCTAAAGGGGGATATTTGTGCAACCCCTGTGGCGCCTACTATCGTGCCCATGGCGACCACCGTCCAATCAAGGCCCCGGAAGATCCCTCATTTGATGGTATGCGTTGCAATAACTGTAGTACTGGTAGTACAATTATGTGGCGACAGACACCAGGACAGGGTCGCTTGTGCAATGCATGCGGTTTGTTTTGGCGCAAACATAAGAAGAATCGACCTTTGAAATTGTGCAAGAATATGATATGCAAGCGAAAGAGACATCGTCGGGAAATTAATATCCCTCCATCAACAGGCCATCTTTCCTCTTTACAGATGCAAATGAGATATTACAATGACTTAAAAAACACATTGTGACCTGGACGGCTAACAACACGTGTACCAAAAAAAAATCGTATGCCATAAGAAAATTTAATTTATCAAGTGTCCTGCTAGAATTACGTAGAGAGATATATAGAAAACATGATTAGAGATGTAGCAGTAATGATGGTTATACCAAGATAATATTAGCATGATGCCTATGTACTGTACGCTGGTGCCTGGGATCTCACATTGAACCAAGAACACGTTAAAAAAAAAAGAAATCTAATAAATAATAAATAAACACTAGTGGTTGCACCTAAAGTGTTAAATTATAAAATAGAAATGGATTTGCTTTTTAATTTATTTTTCTTCTTACGAATTCTGAATGCAAAATTGTGCCACTATGTATTCCTATATATGACTACTATTGATAATCTAATACATAATAGATAAACATTAATGGTTAAACCCAACGTGTTAAAATAAAAAATAAAAACGAATTCGTCGATTATTTTATTATTGTGTGTATTATGATCTTCGAATCGTATCTATCTATTCATACATAGGAACATTATTAAGAATTCAATAATAAAAAAGTAATTGGGCTCAATGCGTTAAAATTAAAGTATAAAACATAAATGGAATTGCTGGTTATTTTATTTTATTGCCCTATTGTTCAACAAATTTCATTCTTCAGGCTGTCTACCTATCAATTTCTCTACATGAATACTACTATGAATCATGATGGTACACGTGAATCTTGGGGGCACCATAACACTGGTAGCCCACAGTACTTGCAATATAACATAGTCCCTCTGTCTCAATCCCATCAAACCCACCCTGAATATGTTGTATGTACTGGGTCAGTATTTCCTTATATAGCTACATGTACAACATAAGTTAGAATTGCTACATGTAATTATATATAAAATATAGGTTATTCGTGTCAAATATCACTACTAAAGCAACATAGATCTGAACCGCTATAGTTATAATAGCATTGTTAAATATAGTAAGCTACATTCACAACCTAGATTAAAATGGTTATAGCTATAATTAATAAACCAAGTACTATTAGAGAAGGCTGTTACTTAATCTATATATGGTATAAAAGTCCCAGTCTGTGATAGGACCAACAAAACTGATCTTGCAGTGAGACTGAATAAAGATATATATATATATATCGTTACAAGGTTATTCATTTTTCAATTATCACAATAATATAATATTATAGTTACAACTCCACATTTTCCTACCCATCTATTTACTGCAATAACACATATATTGTTACAAGTTTTTTCGTTTGACACTCATAACGGCAACAAGATAGTCTTTTAGTGATCGCCCAACAGAACAAGTAGGAGTTAAATCCAGCGAGGGCTAGATCGGGTAATACAGTTTGTAAAATACGAACAAATAAGAGATTGTTAAGATTTATATGCTCGTAATTATTGGTTGCCATCTAACATGGATGCTAAATTAACTTTGAGAGAGGATGATGTAAACATGACCTACCTCGGTATCCCAGTCTGATCCAATCACATAGTAGGGTGGAAACATTGCTCCGTTGATATGTACATTGCTTTTTACCTGATATACACCCAATAAATACACGTATATACAGATAGATAGAGAGAATAACTCTCATATCAACATACAAATACAAATAAATAATCAAGTATATATAGACCCAACGACAAACATAAGTTTTGGGAGAACCTTTTCCTCTCTATTAAGCCATGTTCTCTACTCTTTGCCATAATTTATAACTATGCTCCCAACCACATATAGATATACATGTGCTACTATGCACGTATATAAGTTTACTTTGACGTATACATATACTTATATACTACCCTTCCTTCTACAATGCTTTTTCTTATTGACCTGTTACCACATATTGATTACACTATATACAGTTTAACTACTACTTATATTGGCGTTATATTTCTTTCAATCAACCCTTTTCACTTCCACCTCTACCAAACACTAATTTCTGTTTATAAGCATATATTTATACAATAAACCGAAACTAATAAACTGTAATCCAGTGCATTACTATCAATCTGTAACTATACTTACTAATAGCACAGTCCCTCCAACCGAATCCACAGTAACAAATTCTTCACCCAACTTTGCCAACTGACTCATGTGTTTTGTCATGGACGTCGGCATAGGTATAAACAGGTGCTCCTGTAGTTTAATTTAATCAGTAAACTCTTTATCATTGGTTAAATATCATAAAAGAATAATATTGGCTATAATATTACCACGCTTCTACCTTTCAGAAGATATTATTTACTTTGTGTAAGTCGTAATCTAGGGTAGATAATGAAATTGATTGGTCGTTTTAACACATTAAAACCTAATCAAACAAATTAATTGGTTTATATAGCACATCCAATTTGCACTACACACATGTACCATGACGGCTAAGCTGATCCACCATATCCCAACGGATGACAAATCCTTGAGCCTAGCTAACAAAACTACAGAATTCATTCTATCAATGAAAATCACAATTAGTCATTTTGAAAGTAATTAAAGTATACTTATTTAACAACACATTATAGTTGGAGGATATTTGGAGTCATACCAACCCCAGTTATAGCAAATATACAAAAAGCTGTGATGCTTATTAAAAGCA
>NAOQ01000095.1:161001-172973 GCA_002751075.1 Ichthyophonus hoferi | reverse complement strand
TTATTCACCAATCATAAAGAGGTTAGTAAGTAATTACTTCACACAAATATCATAAATTAATTAAGTTAATCTGTGCACTAGCTTGCTATAACAACAACTGGTCCTAATTAATTGTAGTCTCTCAGGATCTTACGGCATAATAGTAAAATTGTAAATGTTATGTAGCAACTACCCTATATTATTTAAAGGGTGGGAAAGACTGTCTACTTCTTGTTGTTGAAAACAACTTTTTCACAGAAGGGTCCATTAGTAGTCGTACATGCCGATTAGTAGATTCTGGGGTCCATACAGTCCGACGCCATGCAGGTAGGGACATCTCAGCTGCTTCCCAGGTCCGATCCTCTATACTGTCGAGGGCCGCTAACGGGTCTAATGGGTCAACAGGATCAATTGGGTCTAACAGGTCGGCCGTAGCTATCGAGTCTAAAGAGACCTCTTTTAACACTCCCTCTCCCGTATGATTAGAGTGGTTTTTGGTTCCACAATGGGTCTCTGTGCTGTGAAGACTGATAACAGATGGGTTTATGGACTGGAAGAGAGATGAGTCTAGGGGGGACCCAGTGGCCAGTGATAGTGGTTGATGGCTATTGGCTAAACCTGTATATAGGGCAAAAAAAGAAAGGATAAATATCATAAAGGGAAGGAAAAGGATATAGATAAAGAAAGCGATAGGAGAGGAGAATGAGATCAAAGTATAAATGGGGCCAGTAGATTATCGTATCTATAATACAATGTTGGTACTGATAGGTGTAATGTCATGAGGTTTATTGTGGGAAAACCTTGTAATTGGAAGAACTGAATCATGAAGTGGGTATGACGTCACATTCCTTTTTCTAAAATAGCTAACTTAGAACCAGTTATCTGAACAAATTCAATTTGCAATTAAAAGTATGATAAGTCTCTGGAAAATAAATGGGGAAATCAATGTAATAGTTTTATTACTAGTAGCAATAGGCACAGACCCTTTAACCAAAAATTGCAATTCAATTTATTTGCATATTTTTTTTGAAAAAAAAGAATTTATTTCATAAAAACCAAATTTACAGCAGCTAGATGATTGGTGCAGTGGAATGGCAATAGGATGTAGGTGTATATAGATATAGGTGTAGGTAAGTGTACGTGTATAGAGGTATAGATAGGTGTATGACTATATAATGTCTATAGCGTATAGTGTATATAGTGTATCTAGTACACAGTGTATATAGTACATAAAATGCATACAGTAAATAACGTGCAGTACATAAATTATATAGTGTATATAGTGCATAGTGTATATAGTACATAATGTATATAGTACATCGTGTACAGTGTATATAGTGCATAGCGTATATATTATATAGTGTATATAGTACATAGTGTATATAGTACATAGTACATAGTGCATAGTGCATAGTATACAGGTGTACATGGGAGAGGAGGAAAGAAGGAATACCGCTGGCTGTACAGGCCATATCATTCTCTTTAACGTAGAGGCCGTGCTGTACCAATGGTACGGGATAGGAAGAGCCTGAAGGTAGGCTCATAGAGTGGGAGAGATGCTATTATATTGAGGGAGAAATAGATTAGGTAGTGGTTATAATGGATCATGTAACAAAGACTTACTATCATTAAATCTTAATGTTGTTTTATATTGGTTCATATATATTCATCATGCTAGCTAATGGCTTATAAATCCTACTGGCTATTTATAATTTAAAAACCCAAAAAACACTTAAATGTTTATATATGTGCATGTTATATCTGGTTAAAATTTAAGACTGGTTTCTTATTGGATGTTTTTGTTTAGTGTAGCATTGCTTTTATATTATGGTCATATTTATAAATTAAATTATTCTAGAATAAGATTTAATAAGTAGTTAGGATTGGTGTACAGGAAGATATAATAGTAAACAACGTGCTCTAGGATACTATCTAAGTCCGTATTATAATAATATTTTTTGTACCCTATCCTACATATATCTTGACTGTGTTTTATCACATCTTATACTTTTAAATGAAGTATTTAGTCTAGTTTATAGTTATTGATCAAATTCAATAACTTTCCTGTGAAGGAACAAATCAGCGCTGAGTCTTGAAAATTTAACATAACATAAAATAACAATCAACCAGTCCAAGTAACCAATAGATATTCCCATTCAAATTACAAAGAGGTAAGGAGACCAACCCAACCAGGGCGAAGGGCAAACAAAAAAACACGGCCAACCAACATGACGCTAATGTTATGACGTAGGAGATTAGAGAGTTGTTCCGTGGATAACTGCCTAAAATATATCATGCATGGGTATAAAAATTACACAAAATTGTTAGATATATGATCACATTATCATATAATATGCTATCATATTACTATATCTTATTATTTATATCACATACACTTAGATAGATAGGCTCAACAATATACAATATATACTATTGTACTATCTATATATAAACAGGACCACATAGATTTATGTATTACTGTAGTACTATTACGACTGATAGTTTGACATAGGGTCTCAATATAGTTATCACTATAGTTGATTAATTACTTGTACGTTTTAAACCAAATTGGTGTAAGTAACAATGTTTATCTAGTCTGAACTATACGCATAGCAAGAGTCCTATTTGTCATACAAATCAATGTACTGTACTACGTGATATTATATTATATAATTCTGCTACATTGTATTACATTATTACATGCTATATAATACTATATTACAGTAGAATGTCAACCAGAACCCGAACAACATACCCTGTTTTATTATTTTACTAAGTGAAAAAAAATGAACAGAACTATAAGGGCCCACAATCACCAATAAAAAACAGAATACTACACCATTATATATAATATCAACAATAGTAAGATTTTCCTTGTCTTATGCAAGTATGATTCCGCTATTAATATTAAACATACTTTGGTATAGAGACAATAGATTGTAGGGTGGGTTATAATTACTATATCATGGTATTTCAATACAGATGTAATAGCGTATCGGATAAATTCTAATTATATTAAAGTATTAAAGTAATATTATCCAACTAATACATTTCTAAATTATATGTGACTAGAGTGAACCATTTTTAAGATTTAATATATAGGATTAAAAGATCGTGTATTAAGACAAACCAATCATTATATCCAATGACATCGGTAATTTTTTAATTGGTAGTTTCTAGAAACTCGTAATGGCATTAAAACAATTTCACGCCAAAACGCTATTAACAACTACGAATCACATATCACCAGAGACTGATCATAAACATGTAATTGGTAAGTATTGCACTCAATGGACCAGTCATTTACTTAATTATAACATTGGCAAACAAAGATTGTCTAGGAGTCATAATCTAACTATATGCCAAAAAATAACGTGAAATAAGAATAGGGATAAAATCAGCCAAAAAAATTCCATTAATAAAGTACAAGATCATTTATTGCCAATTATATGCCAAGAAATAAGAAATAGTACAAAATAATGATATGTATAAAATTGGTGAATTAAATTCTATTTTAAAAAAATAAATAGCTCTCTCACCCAATAAGCATTTCCTCTTTACACCACTGTAGAAATGACGTAGCAGGACAGCCAAATATACAATCAAGATTGGGCCCTTGCACTGTAACTGGTTAGTTGATAGGGAGTGGTTGGTTTAATTATCCAATAGCATATTTACAATATAATATATATATTATATATATATATGTATATGTATATATCTATATATGTACATATGTACTTATATATGTACGTATGTGTATATGTATATAATGAAATACACATATATTATATCAAACTATATCTTAATAATATAATTCCTTATATTAGATCGTACTATATATACATAAACATACATACATACATACATACATACATACATACATACATACATAGAAATACAACAATACATATACATAATCACATCTATCATTATACCCCCAACTATCACTGTTACAATAACAACAAGATAAACATCAACCTACCCACACGCTCTTCGCCTTCAAAATCAATGCTCAATCTTAATCTATAGCATAGAGTCACCTCCCCTTTCCCTATATCCCTACCACAAGCACGACAATACCTCTCATATCCATCAAGTTGCAGACGTCCTAACACACTTGTAGACCCACAATTGATACATACTCCTATCACACATGGAACACCGCTAATGATGTCAAGGTTGCTAGGTAAGGCCCATAGCAACCGCAACACTGTACCAGCTATTTTATTTTCATTATTAATCATTCTGTGTGTGTATGTTTTCAATGTTATATGCTTCTCTGTGTTATTATTTAATATGATGAACTTTAAATAATCGATTACGTTAGATGAAACCAATATTAGGTGTATGCTATATAAAAATAAATGTAAATTAAAATGTAAATGGGATAACTGTGCAGTTGTAGGTGACAGGTTTATGTTCATGGAAATTTTCACGAGACTGATTGGTCTGCTAATAATGGGTATGATATTACATGTATATAGGATACAGAGGTAATTCAGAATGCACGTGTTTTATGATGTGTATGTTCTGTAGTATATTAAAGGTAGAGGGAGTGCTGGACCTGAGTGTCAGGGGTAGTATATGCATGTAAGTACGTATAGATTATGCTATGGTAGATACAGTACTTGGTTGTATTATGCCCATAACCTTATGATATATAAACTAAGATAAAGAAGTCTTGTATCTCCAGAATACGTTTTGTCACCTATCATCTAATCCCTTGTTACATTCTAGTTCTTCTCCTACAAGCAACTCCTAAAAATCGTATGTGCAGGTATATGTAGTAATTTATATACCCACGTCACTATATAGTCAGCATGTTGCAGGCGTGACGAAGAATGTTATGGCTCATGGAAGCAATATTTCGCTAAATCCAACATATTGGTTGAGCTAAGTACAATATGACGTCAAAAGGGCACTATCCTATCTATACATTCTATTATAGATTCATGTTAATCTCCTACTAATCGACAATTAAATCGCACGATCGATTAATATTAATCTTTTAAAAAATGGTATTGTAATACATGTATTAATGTAACTTAAACCTCGGACGTTATGTCCGTTCTTACTTTAGTTTTTACTTGCACATAATACAAGCAATCAATGGAACGGCTTAGGATGTAAACCTATGCATAGTAAAATGATTGGAAGTGCAAGAGGCGAGTTAGATGACGAATTTTAGTTATTATAGATGAGATTAGAATGCTAATGGATATGGTAAAAGAGGATGATGTATGTGTTCATCATAAAATTTAGCATTAATAAGCCCTGTATGTAATTGCTTTTAAATATCATTAACACAATTTTTCTATCCTAGTAATATTAAGCTATTTAGCAGTGACACTGTTGACTGTATGACCCCCAAAGCAAGCATAAAAAACAAAGGTTTGAGCATAATGATGTAAAATAAAATTAGAACTGGTGTGAACCATTCTATCAAGTTTGAACTAAATAAGCATTTCTAATGCAAGGACCAATGACCGACATCTTGGCGGCTCTTCCTTCAGTTAATGAAATATTCCATTACTTTAATTGCATAGGTGTCTTATTATTGGCCAAGCCACACTCAATTATCTCGGCATTTTATTTTGGCAGATCTTATCTAATATATTCTCAGATTAGTACATCCAATAGATCCTTTAATTTCGTTACCAATTACATTTGGAAGACGGGGCCACTATAAAAACTAAAAATGAAAAGCAAGTTGAAGAAAAAACTACAGTCCTAAGTATGGAAGCTATGGAAATGAGCTTCAAGATATCGTGCATGAAAAATAAAGGTTATGTCGGAGGGTTGGCAAGTACGAAATGCCTAAGCAATAACAGAATGCTTGTTTTTTTATTACAAAATAAACCTAATATAGTACTGGCTGGCACACAATTCACCTATCGCAGATACTTAATGATCTCCATATTATGCCCCTTAACTGGCATATGCAAGATAGAATCTTTCATTCAATGGCCGACACAGCACACAGTATCACCCTGTAATTTCTAGGCCTGACAACCCTTGTAGTATTTGACAATATTAAGCTTGCACAGTTTAAATGAAAGGTGTTTTTTATCCAAAACCAAATCTGCTTCTTGATTTGATAACAAAATCACAAAAAAATAATGGAAAGATGAATACAAGTATGAAGCCATCTTTCTGTGTTTTTTTTTTTTGTAATTACATGTCTACGCCGAGTTCCAAGTATGGGGTACAATTACATTCGTGACAGTAACAAATCACATATCCATTAGGCCTTGAAATGTTTTAATTGCAAATCATGAAGCTCATTTACGGATTTTATTTGTGCATTATGGTGTAGATTAATACATATGCTCCATACAGGTTCGAACTTGTGGATTGATTATTATCTGCTGGCTTTGCTTAATATTTACACTACTTTGACCATACATTGTCAAATAGTTGAAATTATGAAAGATGTACTGACAGTCGACCATTAATAATGGATAAACTGAATTTACGAAAATAAAATGATATATTATATATATATGTATTTCAATATTTTTATTATTTTATTAGTATAACCGTAGAAAGCTTAAGGTTATAGTTTTTTTTTTTCAAAAGCAATTTCCGGTTAAGATAGTAGTCGTTATACTATATATAATTCATTTTATACTATTATTATTTAAAATTAACCAACTCCCATTAAAAATAAATCTTCAAACAAAAAACAATACTACTAACTAAAAACGAATTGACTACGTACATCATGGTCAGTTGAAGGGGTTAACAACTCTGTAATACACCCGGTACTTAGAGTCAACAAATAAAACTTCATTTATCATCTTGTCCTTATGAAATGCATTATTTACCTTTTCAAGAAAATAATAGAACGACAGAAAAAAATCATTTTTCTGGTCAAATTCAAGAAATTCGTGCTGTTTCAAAAGAATTGACGCAAGTGCAGCTATATTTTCTCTTTTGAGTTGAGCATCTGAATAGAGGCCCTTGTAAGGGTTCTCGCTAATATGCCACACAAGCCAATCTGTGACTTCTGCACCTGTAAAATACGCGGTTCTGCAATTGGGATCACCATGCCTAGCTTGAAGTCGTTGACTCATCGGGTCTACAAATTTGGACATAGACCACAAGTTAAAACAATGAATCAAATTGTCCCACCATAAGTTGAAGGAGAATTGCTTCCTATCACCAGATATTTGGTCTTTCTGAGTAGCTAAGTTGCCAATTTTGACGTAAAGCATTGTGGTTTTGTGGAGGCCAGACAGGAGTTTTTTGACTTTAAAATGTTTGCGTGAAATGGCGTCTCTAATAGAGTTTTTTCCGGAAGTCAATGAAGAAAGAGAAGGTTTTGCTTGTGCTTTATTTATTTATTGGGAAATACCCGTAAGTGTTTGTGCAAAAAATAATGGGTACCTCTTTAACTCTTTTTAATATTCTTTTGGAAGTTTACTGTATCCTGCGTTATTTATGTGTGTTTATAAAATGAATGTTTTGTTGGAGGGTGGTCAAATACAAAGTGTCTAAGCTGTGATGGAATGTTTGCTTTTCTATTGCAGAATCAACCTAATTTGGAACTTGCATGCGATTCACCTATCGTAGGTATGGGCGTCATCTCCACTGCATACATAGGATAAACCCGTTCATTCAGTTGGCCGGCACACTGTGTCTTGTAATTTATGGGTTATAATTTGTAAGTTTCTGACGACTCTCGCAGTATTTGACAATAGTAGGCTTGCATATTATTGACCAAAAGGAAGCTTTTTTTATTCAGAACCAAATTTATTTCTTGAATTGATAACAAAATCCCCGTAAACATGTGAATAAATGAACACAAGAAAGAAATTATTTTGTTTTTTGTAATCGTATGCTGACACCGAGTTCCAAGTACATGTGGCACAATTATATCCGTGACATGATAACTTATTAATGCATTGGTGCTTGAAATACATCGATTACAAGTCATGTGTCACATTTACGGATTTTATTTGAACATTATGGTATGCATTAATGCATTGTTCTACATAGGTTTGAATTGGTGGATTAATTATTATCTGCTCGCTTCGCTTAATATTCGCACTGCTTTGACCATGCATTCAAATATTTGAAATTATAAGAGATGCTTTGACAATCGACTATTAAGATAAATAGTACAAGATTGCTAACCACAAACCATAGATGAATAAGAAGATCCGATCGAAGCTCAGAACAAGTAGATAGATTCTTGCTATGATATGCGTTATATGAAATGCGTTACGTCCAATGTGAAAGTATGGTAATTCGCGATCTAATTGGGAGTACTAGAGTATTGTATTTGGAATAAAATCAGACAATTTTAGTGGGTTTCTATGATCTATCGTGAGTTTGATTAGCTAATGCGGTTTATGATTAATTAGTTACATAATGATTTAATGGGATAAAATATTATACCCTAATAGTTTGATTTGTCAAATACAAAATATATAAGAAGCTACCCCAAAAGATTGCGAGAAAAAGCATCATCCTAGAAAAGAGAACAGTATCAACGTGAACGGCAATAACCTGGGCATAGCTATAGGCCAGAAAAATAACTTGGCATTGGTCGAATGTTTGGTAAGCGAAATGGACTTTTTAATCAACGAAAAAGCAAGTATTATGTGTATAATTAAAAGTATTTGGGGATATGTCTTATTGCTTACCCATACACACTTGCACATGCATGCAAAAGGATATTAACACTTAAATTGGTTCCAACACTCTAGATAAAGAAAAACAAATAAAAAGTGTGTAGGGCAACCCGGAAGTACAGAATTTCTATGAAGTACGCATTGGGTAACACTGCATGGAAAAACTGCTGATAACACTTCATGGTAAAACGGCTAATAACACTGCATGGGAAGACTGCTCATAACGATGTGTCATTGACTTCGTAAACAGGCTGCGGAAGACTAGTGCAATAAGTTAAACAACATTTGTATGTATCCTTTCATATTCCTTCAGTACTATGGCTGGCTGTGGTCTATGTATATAATTAACTGCGCCCAGAACTTTTTAAGAAGACATTATACCTTGTTACAACATTATGATATCCAGCTTAATTTGAATTTAAAGTTAAGTTGTCTATTATACAGCTGCTGTTAATAAGACTGGCTCAAACTAGCCTACGATTTGTGGAATCTATAAATGCTTACACCAATTGATTAAAAACGTCATTTCTAATCAAATAGGGAAGTCCACGTTAATTTGGTCTGGTATATATCTCAATTATTAATAAAGGCCCGGCTTCAGTCCCGTTAATAGCATTGAAAATAACCAAAAATGGATAAACCGAATTTATAAAAATGTAAATATATATGTGGTATTTTCATTTTTTTACTAGTATAATCAAAGAAAAATTAAGGCTATCGTTTTTATATATGAAAAATCCAGTCAAGATTGAAGTTATATTATGCTATATTTTATTTATTCTACAACGTTATTATTTAAAATTGGTCAGCTTCCATTAAAAATAAATATTTAAGTAAAACGCAATGCCGTTAGCTAAAAACAAATTAACAACTGAAGGGTTTGACCTCTCTATGATAAACCCGGTACTTTGAGTCTACAAATAAGTTCTCGTTGACAATTCCGTTCATATGGAATGCAAGAATTAATTTGTTAAAATAATAATATAAAGAGAGAAAAAAATCATTTCTCTGGTCAAATTCAAAAAATTCTTTCTGTTTCAAAAGAATTGACGCGAATGCGGCTATATTTTTTCTCGGGTGTTGAACATCCGAACGGATACCTTTGTAGGGGTTCTCGTCAATATACCACATAAGCCAATCTGTTACTTCTGCACCTGTAAAGTATGCGGTTCTGCAATTGGGGTCACCCTGCTTAGCCTGAAGCCGTTGACTCATAGGGTCTGCAAATTTGCACATAGACCACAAGTTAAAACAATAAATCAAATCGTCCCACCATAGGTTGAAGGAGAACTGCTTCCTGTCACAGTATATTTGGTCTTTCTGAGCAAATAAGTTGCTAATTTTGACGTCAATCATGCTTGTTTTATGAAGGCCAGATAGGATTTTTTTTAGTTTTGGAAAATTTGCGTGAAAGAGCGCCTCTAATGAAGTTTTAGCTAAAGGTCAATTCAGAAAGGAAAGGTCTTGCTCGTGCTTCATTTGTTGACCGGGAAGAAACACATTATAAGCTTTGGTTGGAAAAGTACAAAAATAGTTTGACTATTGAGAGCCGGAGTCAAGCTATTTATTCGTTGTCTTTTGTGCCCGCCGTAATCTTGTCTCAACTTGCGGGTACCAATGAATTATTCGTACATAGCCAAGACCAATCGGAGACTGGGCTGAAGTGGGAAGGATCACTTTTTTCGGGAAGCCTTCCCAGTGACCTGATACAGATGTTCAGGTTGTACGACTTAAGTATTTTTCTTATAACGAGTAAATGAATAGACTGAATTTAAATGTACTTTTTGTAGATACACATGATTAATATGAGATATATCAAATATTCCAATGAAATAGGTTCTCTAAGTCTGCGTAAAATATCACAATTTCAAGTAAGGGATTTACCAAACCTCTTCATTTGATATTGGTCTAATAAAATGTCGAGGTTGATCGAATCTAAATATACGGTTGGTTGGTGAGCAAATTATATGAAAATTGCACAAACACACTAATTAATAATAATATATCATTGCATTGGATGGTTGGGGTGCATTAGCCCTAACCCTGCCTGTAAATTTATACAGGATTACGCTTTGCTTATGCTGTAAAGCTTAGGTTGCAGAATTTGTGTTTTTGGAGTTGTGATTAAGTAATTCATATGGTTGATGTCATGATCACCCTTCATATTTCATATATGTGGTATGGTATGTAGTCATATGTAAATCATCAATAATATTGGCATATCTGGAAATTGACTATGCTAGGGTTGCCTAGGCCGAGGGGGGATATTGAAACAGTAATATTTAATTGTTTTGGGTATTTCTTTATATAGCTATAAATATAAATATTTAATCTTATTGACAATTATTATTACATATGTAGCCTGGAAAGATAGTTAGTAGAGACTGGGGTTTCTTATGACCTATATTTGTTTAGAAGAAGATGAAATACCAAACTAAAGGACGTTTAACGTGTTTCTTTGCATACACTGAGCACAGGTATGCTAAGACATATTTGTATTCTTAAACAAATCAGCAGTACTTGTCTTTGGCAGGATGCGTAAGCAATGAGTTATCTGAACCCGAAAATATATGATCTGAAATGACTGAATATAGTATAGTTGCGGGACCTCTACCATTGGCTGGTTCAATTTTGATTGCTCTGGAATTGCCATTTAACACAATGTTGAACAAACTACTTTTTCCGGACTACATATGTAGTAGTAATTTCTAATGATATTATATAATTATAATTATACAAAAAAATACTTAAATTATTTAAATATTCTTGTTTCAACATATTCTGACCACTGGGTTAGACAGGGATCCCTCCCACCATGACAGGATCACCTGCGAAACATTTCCCTTCATATTAAAAGCCTCAATTCACTTAAACAATATTATTCTTTTCATTGGTTTATCAGCGTTTTACAATGTTCTGACTTTATGATATGCACGCATTATCTTTAATTAGATAATTAGATAATTAGATAGCCTTATGCTTCTCCCTTCCTGATATATTCTCCTTTAATTATAATTCTTAGCAACATTTAATCTCTTACATCTCACACTATAGGATTACAGCAGCAGAAATATAGTATAGTACAATTCATATCGGTATCGGGCGAGAAATTACTGTGCGCCAAAAGTTAAGCGGGAATAGACTGAGCGACTTTGTTATCTAATTTAAAAACTACTTTGGCTCCAATTTCAGGATTCACAAAGTATGATCTTACTAGGCCGGGCTTTGTTTACAGTCTGAGTTTGTCTCATTTTTATTGTGTAGAGGCTTGTGCATTAATTTATCGCCAATTGCATAACTGAATCTTTATTACACGTAAAAAATTGCATTTTCTTGATGAGAAAAAGCTGA